>JAOBYK010402569.1:0-15551 GCA_025434845.1 Phenganax subtilis
TCAACTAAATCATTCAATAGAACTTTCTCAGTACACTGCTATTGGATGACTTCGCCAAAACACAATACTCATGTGACTAACGTTCTTACTACTGCATAAATCTGGACAGTAACTGAGATAATGAGATATACTGAAATTCTAATGACTTTCTAAACGATCACTTCGATAAACTGTGGTTAGTCAAAAGCGCGAGACGCTCTAGTTTACAAGTTGAAATGCATGCAACATGTACGCAGTGCGTACCTATTTTTCAATTTTGCACACACCCACAGATTCAGTGTTTTTCGCTCCGCCTGTATGTGCATAGAAAGTAGCACCAAAAATTCACGCTCGATCCGCGCAGGCTAAGCGGATGCAATAGAAATGGCTTGAAAGACGATAAAACCAAACTTACCATATAAACTGCTTTGACTGCCAATTCCAGGAATACTGTTTGACCGAGTAATACCCAGACGATGACGGGGCTTGGGACTAGGTTGTAAGAGACCCGTTCCGGGACTACTATTCGCGCTGCACGGTGCACTTGCAGGGTAGCGATTTCCACGGCGGGTAATATTGACCGGAAGCGACATGCCAGGCGGAGAAAAGGACCTTGGTAACCCTGGGGAATCGTCCCCCTGCAGTGCTCGCTTTGCTACACTTGTAGGAATACTGATGCTAGGGGGTATCGGAGTTCCGCCCAAGACAGAAAGAAATTCACTGCTGTTATAGCTTGAAGGCGTCGAAGAAAAATTACTGCCTTCTCGAGAAAAGCAGTTTCTGTAATCCTACAAAGAAGCATTGAAATATAAGTACTCTACCTCCATTTCTCCAACAACTTCTCCCCTTTCTCCCCCTTCTCCCCTACTCTCTTCCCTCTTCCTTTTCTTCTAATCCTTCAACTACTACTCCAAATCCTCTTGCCTACTAAACTCTATTTCTGTCAGCTCTGTCTTTTCCTACTCGTTATCTTTTCTCCCTCCTTCCATTCTCCAACCCCCACCACAACATGTTCCACCTTCAACACCCTTAGTCTTCCTGTCATTGCTCTTCACTTATTTTCCTTCACTTTTGCCTCTTTCACCTCTTCTTCCTCCTCTATCACAAATTCATCCTCATTTGCATCTTCCCAGCTTTTCTGTACACTCCAACCTCTTTTCCACTCTTTTTCCAACCCCTTTACCCGTCCATTTCGTCTCCATCTCGTCCTTCTTCTCGTTTTCCCATTTAGTTTATAGTTTATAGTTTATATATTTATAGTTACTTCGCAGCATATAGGCTGAATTACGTAACTATTTACAATGTTTTCTAATGTTTACATTATGTATATGAATTTACTACCTTAAACTGTCTATTTTTACAACAATCAATATTTAGTTCCTAACTGTTTATCCTAGCCCACCCTGTCAACTTACCCTGTAGGAGGAAACCGGAGTACCCGGGGGAAACCTACGACTTTCGGCAGAGTAGTTGACAGACTCTTTTCACATGAGAAAGTAAAGTCCACGTTGAGAATCGAACCCACAGCCTCAGTGGTGAAAAGCACATATCCTAGCGACTATGCCACCGAAGCTCCTCTTCATGTCACCCTATCTTCCTCCAACTCCTCCTTTTTCACCTTTTGTCCAATCATTCTCCTACATCCCTTTCTTCCTTCCTCCCCAACCACGACGTCTTCTCGTTCCAGCTTCATTCAGAACTCCCACAATCTCTTCTTCTTCCTCTCACACGTCTCGTTCCGTCACCACCGCAACATCTAACCCTTAAATCTCTTGTCAATTGCTACACTTCTTCAAGCACAATTCACTCCTCCTCTAATTTGTCCTTCCGCTTCTTTACATTCTTTTCCATCACCACAATCATATCCTCCTCCTCTTGCTTCCACTTCTCTCTCCTTCTTCCATTTCTCTTGGTCGACCACAAGTTTTCCCTCCTACCCCATCTCTCCCCCAACACCACAAACTCCTCCTCTTCTATCTCCTCATCCACTCTTCCTCCGCCACCCCCACCCCCCCATTTTCTCCTCTTTCTGCAACTTCTCTTCTTTATTAAACATTGAATATAAGTATTCACCTTAATTTTGATTGTCAATGAGACAGCTTGTTTGGTTGAACAGTACGGACAACTATACCAAAAAAATCCGCGAAACGTTGTATATCATGTACACAAGTAAGTTGACTTACCGTATTTACTCGATTGAGCACCGCGGCGCTCTTTAAATTTTCGGTGGTTTAGATGCGGCGCTCATTCGGGGGCGGCGCTCAATCGGGAGCGGCACTCTTTAAAAATATGGTTTTCGCGTCGATCGTTTGTTATTTTCAACACCGAGATGAATGGAAGCAACGGAACACAGTCGGACGTTGCGAACAAGAAGACGCTTGTTGGTAATGTTCCGATAGAATTGTCGCGCTTGATGACGATATTTCTCAAAGCAAACATAGAAAACAAGCTCTCCGCATATTTTAAAAATTAGTGCGGCGCTCAAACGAGTAAATACGGTAGTTCAAAAATGAGAAATACACTACCTTGTGTTCAAATTAGAATCATCCGATGTCCAACCAGCCATAATTTCTTCATCGTAGAAATATCTTTCGCAATTTTTGCACTGGTTACAACTACAGATCAGTGCTTCGAACGAGATGTCACGTGGTACCATGCCACAATGGCTCCGCCAATCGACGTAGTCGATGCTTGAAGTCGTATTCTGAAAATTCAGAAACAACTTTTTGTGAGAATTGAAGTCCTCAAATTATCGCTTCTTGTTGGGTAAGGCCCGTTCTCCACTACGCGAATTTGTTCGCGCGAAGAAGAAATCTAGCAACGTGATTGGCTCGTTTTCGACTTTTTCGCGGCAAATTATTTTGCTAGCGAATCACGGTGCTGCATTTATTTTCTGCTCGAAAAAATTCGCGTAGTGGAGAACGGGCTTAAAATGAATGCAGCATAGCAAAAAAGCTAAATTTTATCATAGCCCATATCAACACTCTAGTGAAGCGTTTTCATCACGCAATACAATCGACGGTAACCAAAAAGATGGCGATATGTTGATTTTCTCATGATGCTTTGCGCAAATTACTTTTATAAGCAATGAAAATACCAGGGTACATCGCCTTGAATTCAGCAGCGTTGTCATGCAGAAAATCAATCATCTGTAGTTTGATGCTCTTCAATCAAATCCGTCAATTGTCAGTTTAAATGATTTAGATCGCAAAGGAACCTGGTAAAATCAACAAGCCATCATTTTCCTGATTTAGAGAATTCACGAATCATGGGGTAACGCTTTGACGCATTCTTGCGTTTAAAATACAATCACATCTTTTGAAAATACACCATAAATGCTGTGCACCGTGAAAAGTGAAAACTTCACAACGTAAAAATAAAGTTCATTTTTCTTTGGGACGCTTTGCCCGCATGGGCAGCTGGAGCGCACACTCTGAGACACGTGCAGTGGCTGACGAATGCGCATTGACAAATAAGGACGGTGCAGTTTTAAATACTTTTGCGCTGCTCGCACGAACCAAGCAACCGAAGGGGAATATGGTCATTAATCGTAAGCCATGCGAATCCCCCGATCCTAGGGTGTCATACCTGATAGCCTTCAGCACCCAGATCGCTGTCATTCGCACTGGTAACAAATAACTGGCATGGCGATGAATCACTGTGCTCTGAATTAGTACTGAACGTTCGCTCTACACCAACTTTACCAAACACATCCGTAAGATCTGTTTGAGATGTGCTAGGTGAAGACATTTGACTAATGGTACGAACACGACCAGGTGACGGATGATAAGGGTCTAAATCATCAATACCACTGTCATTTGAGTTGGTAACACTGCCTGGACTGAACGAGGCTCCAATAGTATCACCGAACAGATATGTTTTCACTTCTGTCTGTCGCTTTCGTTCGTTTATCTTCAACAAGTAGTTAACAGCGGAAATAAAGTGAAACATACGACGCCATCGATGAAAACTGGTCGAAGTAGAAGGCCACTTTCCTTCGAAGACAGCCTGAAAATATGAACAGAAGGTTTATGGTTTATGGTTAACACTTTTACAGTAATGTAATAATGATGTTTATTATTATTTATAAAGCGCTAGATTTCTTTGGAAATAATCTGAAGCGCTTTACAACATTTCATTATGCATTTAGCCTAAGGTGTTATTTATCTTTACAGCAATTGAGTCATTTAGCTACCTAGACTACGTATCCGAGCCCACCCTGTCAAATTTCACTGTAGGAGGAAACCGGAGAACTTGGGGAGAGCCTGCGACTTTCGACAGCGTAGTTGACAAAGTCTTCTCACGTGAGAAAATTAAATCCGCTCAAAAGAATCGAACCCACAACCTCTTTGGTGAAAGGCGTTTGTCCAAGCGACTGCGCCATAAAGCACGTACAGCTGTACAAGGAATCATATTGTCGTTCCTTGTACAGCTGTATGTACAGAAGTATGCAGCTGGAGGGTGCATCAAGAAAGTAGACCCGTTCAAATCTAAATTAACTAATTACTCTTATAATCCAGCAATTTGAAATTTATTTTGACCGCAGGCTATTAACTATCAAGTTCAAGGAAGTCCTGCATGGAAGTGAGGCTGAGGAGCCATGCCTACTATCCATTCCAATTAGGCTTAACCATTGAACTAAATATATCTGGAACGATAAGTCAGGGGGGGGATTGACGCCGACTTTGTGCTCACTTTGCAGTCCTTTATTAAAGTTTTTTTTTAAAAATAGCATTCTTATACCCAGAAAGTTTTTAAACTAAATCTTGCATTAGTTTTGCAAAATGGATTTTAACTTAATGAGTGACAGATAATTTTATATTAGATGTGATAAAATTTGACAATAATTATACTATTACCGAAAAAGTTGAAGCACACATGAAAATGACAAAAAATCCGCGCGATTTTTGCCGGGTTTGCTGCGTTTTTGAAAGTTTGAGACACACTTAAATGTTTAAACCTCCAAAATAGTATAGTTCTGCGTTAAATACACTTATTTTCAAAGTTTCACAAAAATTGAGCCATTAGCCGAAGAAAAAAAATACTGTTTTTATGATGTAAACATACGTCGCCAAGACAAAAACGTGCAGTTGTTTCAGGGGGTGACAAAATGCTATTGATCTGTGTGGCTTCATCCAATCATACGCTCTTTCTTATGCAGTTATCATTCCAGATTATATACAGTTCACTGGGCTTACAACACCTTAGGCTCATTTCAATTTAGCCGTGATGTAATTACTGGAAGGTCAATCATTTCAAATACATTTATACAACTACCAGTATGTCTACGATTAATGAAATTCGGGATACTTATAATTTTGATTGAATGTTATAGGAGATTAGCGAATTTCAAAAAAAACAGGAAACATGCAGCTTTTATAAAACAAAATTTGTGAAGTTCGACATTGTCCCAAAATATTGGGAAAATTAATTGCTATGGCAACAACAATGACGTTTTGAAATAAAAACGGGAGTAACCAAACGTTTTCACGAAATAAATGCGTGAAAAGTCAAAATAGTGGCTATCTTAAAAAGTGTTTTCGCCCGATGAAATTGATCATTTGAAATAGTTTTTAAAAATGCAGCAAAACAAAAGAAGTTTACCAATATAATCATGTCTTCTGAGTTTTCAAAAATGGGTACAGCAGATAACCAGACTTTTTTAAAACTTGCTACCCACTATGACCCATTACGTCAGGAGAAAATATTTTAGAAAACATAAGAAATGGGGGGGGGGGACCAAGCGTTTTTACGAGATAAATGTGCCAATACTGAAATAGTGGCCATTTTGAATCGTCATCGTTGTTATAGCAACGAAATTTATAGAAGCTGCATATTACCTGTATACTAACTTTCTGTCACGAACCTCCAAAAAAATGACTGAAAATTATAGATCCCGAAATTTTATGAAACTGCAGGGAGACAAAATTCATTACCTTGTTGTAGTATCCATATGTAACAGCGTTTAGTTCAGCGCCATGTCTCTTCATCTCGCAATAAGCCTAGGTATACAAACATCAGTTTACACTGCATTGCTATAATAAAATGAATAATTATTGAATGAGTTTGAGCGTAATATGAAGAATTATCAAGGCCAAGGTTGCGTTATCTGCCAACGCAAAGCGGATAATAGAAACAACTCTCTTTTCACTACTTTCCCACTCTTCATCCTCCGCTACACCTCCTACACTCCTCGCTCTTCCTCTTCTTTTACTTCCAATCCTCCTCTTTCTCCCAGAAGAGAAGAGGAGGAGAAGTGGAAACGGAAAAATGGAAGAAAGAAAAGAGTAAGAGGAAAAGGAGGGGTGGTGCTCAGATTCCCAAGATCGACGAATCTTTGTTTTGAAGCCATTTCTGTTGTTTTGATTGAAATTTCGTCCACCCTTCAAAAAGGCCTCGCAAGAAACGCGAGCGCGGATAATGACGTCTCAACGTGGGATATTTAGCACAAGTATGACGTACTACCGTGGGATAAATCCTCATACCCACGTCAGCGCGTCATAACATGAAATATGTATGACGATGGAATACTTAGTTCTTAAAAGAATCTTTTTTGACAGTCTCTCTGAATAATAGCAACAAGAGTATAATTCGAAAAAACGTTGGGTTGGGTTGCGAATTGTAATTTCTTAGCTATTTGCATTTTATTTTGTAAAACCAAAGTAGTGGTAATGTGTAATGAAAACACTATACTTGAGTGCCAAAACACTGGGTCTTGAATTGCCACTTCATGTTGCTAAGCTGAAATTATATTTATCAAACCAGGGTAGTGATAATGTACGATAAAGACACCGGGGTGGAGTGTGTCGACAAAGTTGGATAGTTCATTAGAACTGTTTGTTAAGTAGCATCAATTTGATCAAATCGGAGGGGTAGAAATGCATGGCATACCTCGTTGCTGTGAGTGAATCTATTTAACTCTATGTAAACGCCATTTTCCACTACGGCCGCTTTGCCCGCGCAGGCGGAGTGCCCACTTTTGATCAAGCTCTGTTGTAGTCTGCCCGCGCTTCGTTCCGCGTGCACACCAAGAAAGAGAAAAGTAACTCAACTTTCTCAGCGTGTACGCGAGATCACGAGAGGAAAATCACCAACAGTGCATGCTCAAACCTGTGCGCTCAGCCCGCGCAGGTAAAAAGGCCTTAGTAGAAAATGGCCTTAATGCTCACCTTGACGGCCAAAGCAGGATGATCGTACTGGCCACACAATTGCATCAAAATGCGATAACACACCTGCAATTGAAAAACAGATAAAAACATGTTCAACTTATTAAAACTACAATGAAAAGTATCGACCAACAACAAGACTGGCCACTTGATGAAACAATTAAAGAGTTACAAATGAATACCTCATCAGGAAGTTGAAGTTTTTGTTTGTGCATTTTACATAGTACCTAGAAAGTAAAACTGCTTTAGTCCATATTATTTTTTGGTATATGTTGCAGGTAATTTTTCTTCAGGTAATTTATTTTTAACTAGATAATTCATGAAACTAGGCACTTTTTTAGCTGGTTAATTTTTTCAAGTAGATTTTTTCAAGTAGATACAGGAACATTTATCATAAAACACATTCTGCAGTAAGGGTTAGATTGGGGTAAGGGTGAGTAGCACTGGGGCTGAAAAAATTGTTTAGTACGTAATATAATAAAATTTGGTAACTAAAGGACTGGTGGTCGAAAGGATATAATGGTGGACTGAGAACATTGAGATTGCTGGCTCAAACTCAGCTCCTCTAGAAATTGTTAGGCAAAAAAAGGGGGTAAGGGTAATAGCTGCAGATGGCGAATGGGTTGGGAAAGAGAAGTAAGAAGATGTGGAGAACAATAAAATGGAGGGGGTGGTAGGAAAAAATAGTGGGGGGGGAAATATAGTTGGTGCCAAACCCTCAAACGACTTTTGAACAGTCGGAAATATTTTACGTAGTGAAAAAAAATTACCCTAGTTAAAAATAAAATTACCTAAGAACAAAAAATTAACTGCAACATATACATACTCAAAAGTTCAGCAATGCCGTTTTGCAACATCATAACAACAACATTTAAGTAACTGGGCAATAATCAAGTAGCGACGATGAACGGTGTCTGCTCCTCTTCTAAGTCTTTCTCCTTCCACTCCTTCACCTCCCAATCCTACCTCTCCTTTTCCTCCTTCACCTCCCTCCTTTTCCACCCAATCCTCTCCTTCTCCTTCTCCTACCAATTCTCCTCCTTCTCCCAATCCTTCCCTTCAGTCACTTCCCACTCCTCTTCCCACTCTGCAACTGGTTTCACTTACCCACCTTCGCTGTCCTCCTCTTCCACCAACATCTCCTTCGTCACTTCTCCTCTTCCTCCCCTTACCCTTCTCCTTTTCCTTTTGCTCTTTTTTTCACCTTCTCCCATCACTCCCCTTCTCCTCTTTCATATTTTTCCCTTTCACACCTTCTCTCCTTTCCCCTCCTCTTCCTGCCCTCTCACTTCTCTTACTGCTTCTCTTTCCACTTCCCCTTCTCCTTCTCCTTCCACCCAACTAACTAAATGCGTTACAAAAGTCTGATGGATATCCATTTTCTCACCTCATACGCATTAGACAATGCTTTGGATTTATTGTGATGTGACCTCACATAGGCTGGCAGATGAATAAACCAAATACTGTAGCAATAAGTCAACAAACAACTACACAAGAAAACAGGAAAATGAGCAATTAAAAAGCAAGCAAAAAGTAACACGAACACAGTAGACCGTGAGCATTAATTCCCCGTATTTCTTAGTTGCAATTTCTTATTGCCCGATGCTAGTCGGCCAACTTGGACTTATGCGGTCAAATTTAACAATATCCTCTAGTTTTTGTTCGTATTTGTAGCTGTATTTCTCGGCTGATAGAAGCCGAAAAAGATCAAACTGTTTTTATTCGATATTTTACCGGACTTTCATCAAAAGTTGGTTTGGTCAGGGCACAGATTAGAGACTAAAACAGATGTCCGACTTAGTCTTCAAGCCCATGATTTTGGCATAAGTTGCCACCATTAATCTAGCAAGTGCCCTAGATAGAGACCGTCCCCCCCGGGTGCCATTTTCAAAATTATTTGTTCAGGGGGGTGAATGCCTTTCTGTAGGGCACTTGCTAGGTAAATGGCCGCCATTGAAATCGCAGGAAAATCGACGTACGCAATTTCGGGGCAGTCGGACATCTGTTAAGTCTCTCATCTGTGGTCAGGGGGACTAAATTCTTGTTGTGGGTGCCTGGTCTTAATTGGTTAGTTACTTTAGTTACTCTACTGGATTCTAAAAGTGACCGGAGACCGCTGAGTCAAAGCAACAACAATGTCCTCCATACTTCAGCGTCCAAAATTTTGGTAAAAATACAGCGCGTTTTGAAATTGTTTACACCAACCTTGACCAAAGTTGGGGCGCCTTTTCAAGCTTTTTCACACTCTAAATAATAGAAGCACAACAACGAAATAAAATAATTAAGTAAAGCTAAATTCTTATTTCCGCCAGCAGATACTATTTACAGTACTAATTGTTCGTTTGATTGCTCAATTAATCACAAGCAACTTGCGCTTTACTAAAATACACTGGCAAAGGTATGCAGTCCTAGAGAACCTTCTAGTTTTTCACATGTCTTGGAAAAAATTGCTTCTAGTTACTTTTTCATACCTGAATAGATTGATGACGTTCTTTTGGAGTACGTTTACCATAAGCTGAGGCAGGACTGGAGACTAGATTAAGTGCTGGCTGCGAGGTGTCAGTGATGAATAAATCATCTTGAAGAGTAGGAAATGTTGGGTAGCTAAATTTATACGAATATAGTCATAATACATTCATGAAGCATGCGTTACAGACGTCAAAATGCAATAACAAAAATATGGCAGCAGGTGCAGTTTTCTGTAATCCTTGGTGTAAATATTTTTCCAGGCACTAAAAACGTTGCCATCGTTGGCAAACGGTAAAACTGGCAATCAAATAAAATATTCTCTTAATAACAATAATCATAATGTGGTATGTCTACAGTACTTCAACGTACTCTATTAATACCAAGATAAAACACGTGTAGATTCATGCAGATATGGGTTTGTACAAACCTGTAAAGATTTTCTCTATCCCCATCACCAGGCACCAAAGGAGTGACTACATACGTTCTGTTACTGAAAGACAAAACAACATGAACAGGTTAGAAGTGCTCCTTTTTTACGTATTCTACTCTATTAAACGCCAAACGATTTTATAGGCCTTAATTGGAGACCCTAGCATCTTAATGGCCAGTTGAACTATATGACAAGGTCTCTTTTTAATCTATTGAGTGGCATTGGTCCCCAGTGTAGTGGGAACTTGCATACTTTACTTTCTAATGAAGCAACGTTTTAACCATGGTGAACGGTTACGATAGTTCTGAAAAGAACTGTTTACAATATTTAGTAAAGGTACTAAACTTTTAAGAGACTATAAGTTTAAGAAGACTTATTAGAAAGCAACCGGCATAAAAATCCCCTAAACTCATTACAGCATCGTCTGCTAACTGATTGTGAGGAAATCAACCTGTATTTATACTGAAGCTAAACGCAGTGACATCACATTACATGAAAGAGACGAGTTATCAAAGAAGGGCCAAAATCAAGGCTAAAACAATATGTTTCTAGTTTGATTTTGTTTTGATGACTTATCTCTTCATGTAATGATGTCACCCCGTTTAGGTTCAGTATAAACAGACGTTGATTTCCTCACATTCCGTTAGCAGACGATGCACCTGAAGAGCGGTCTGCCGAAATGTGTGGTGCTTTCTCATAAGATTTCTTAAAACTAGTCTCCTTAAGTGTAGTATTATTACTACATATTTAAAAAGCTCTTTAAAGAACTAACGTAACCATTCACCATGGTTAAAACGTTGTTTCATGCGATTCTTAAGTTTGTCACAACGATAAAAACCTTTGTTTTAATACTTTACATTGTTCAATGTCAGACGGTTTGATTCGCCGAGAGACTTATGCATCTTAATGGGTTAAGCAAACGCCAGCATGTAGGATTTTAGTTGCATGACTGAATATGCATTTGAAAAAGGTATAGGTCCTCTTTCGTGAAGGTTTATATGTAGTTTCATGATATAACTAAACCAATGCAGCAGCAAATTATAATGTCCTCTCGGTAATGAAATCTGTAACTATGGGAAAAGGTCCATGAGGCCTAGTTCAATGCGTTGCAATTCAATTCACAACAACTTCAAGTAATGTCCATCGGGCTCATCACATGAAAAAATCTCATATATTTAAAATTTAATTTAAAATCGCATTCCGGTTCAACCAAATCGTAGTACACCATACTTTTTGCAGCAATGTTCTCGACACAAGAAAAGTTACAGTCGTGCCAACAAAAGCGTTCCGAGAAATGTTAACCAGTTCATTTCTCTAACTTCGAGAATTTACTCTAAACAATTCCCCAAAATATTAAAAATTACTTTCAAAAGTTCCTAACTTCCTGTTTCATTGAGTAATCCAATTTTATATGATCCTATCGAGCAAATTGATTGGTCAATGACAGAGGAAGTTAGGAACTTTCCAAAGAAATTTTCAAAATTTTAGGGAATTGTTCAGGGGAACCCTCGAAATTAGGAAATGAACTGGTCAACACTTCTCGAAACGCTTATATTGGCATGACTGTAATCGCATACGATGCAACTGAAAAAAACGAGCTAGACTGCCCTTTCCAACTTCAACCGTAACGAACCGTGGCGCATGTCTTTGTTTCAAAATCGTTAGCCATGCTCAGGCGCTCACAAAAGAAGGACATACTTTTCGCTGCGACACGGACTGTTGAAGCGAAAAACGAGCTTTAAAAGCTACACGGGGCAAAACGTACATGAATACTAGGTTACTAACTTAGTCACGAAGTCGTCAATTTCAATGAGCGCTTCGTTCTCTCCCTAAATGAAGAACAAGAACACATTGAAGACATGTAACAGCGTCCATTCAGGTTTACAGTTGTTTGCTCACCTTCTCCGAGCACTCGTCATAAAATTCCAAATAAGGATCTTGTGATGACACAAAAGACCGCTGTTCAATAAATCGGCAGAACAACTACAAACGTACAAAAGATTCGTCGATAGGTAGAGCTCAGGTGGCTCAGGAATAAACGTTGACCACGTAAATAGTTGATGACAAGACTTGCCATACAATATACATGCGAAGCTAGGAGGCTCATTTTGGAAAAGGCTTAGATTGAAACCATTGAAACTTACATGAAGTATTGCACTAGGAAAGTGGGCACGTGCAGTGTGGCCGGTTGTTCAAAAGAAGGATAGCACTATCTATTGAATAGTGAACTTTTCAACGTTCATAAAATTGGACAAAGAAGGCCGAAACTTCCATTTTGGTCAATGATATAAATAATAGACACCTTAATTCATCGACATCAGTCGTAATATAACGTTGTAACTGCCCATGGAAAATTTTACGAAGACTTCAAAAAATCGCTATCCAGGGCAAGTGCCATCTACCTTTCGAACAATTGGCCTCACAGTTTGTGGGCTAGGAAATAGGTGGTAACTCAAAATGGGACTGTTTCTTACATTGATTCAATAAAAGACAGCGTTCAAGGGTAGTAATAATATGGCAATACACAGACCTGCGTCTTAGTGATGACTTGACAAAACTTGTGATGAGAACTTTGCCGAGATTTCATGAAACCTACGGAACATAGGCCAACGAGATTGAAAGGTAACGAACATACTCCCATTTGCAAGCAGCCATCAAGTGCAAACGTTTTTCATGTTTGTTTACGTTTGATAGTTGCATGTTTTCTGTTTGAAACGTGCACATTTGAATGAGGAAAATAGCATATTTTGACAGGTTATGCGCATTTTCTGTCAAAACACGCTACTTCCCTCATGCAAACGTGCACATTTCAAACGGCAAACGTGCAACTTTCAAACGTAAACAAACATGAAAGCGTTTCCAGATAACAGTTACTTGCAAATGGTAGTATATCTATAAAAAAGCCATGTGGGGGTTGACAGGGTTTGATGAGCCAAATTTTAATGCACAATACCTTGTAAATCAAATAAAGATTCCTGACTCAGATCCATCATATTTTTTGGCGACTCAGCAATGGGTTTCAGATAAGACCTAAACAACAAACAAAACATCATCAAGCGCCAGTTGTTTTAAACTGAATAGCACTACCCCCTGAGTAGTGAATTTTCAAATATTGAACAAAAAATGCCGAAACCTCCATTTTGGTTAACGATAAAAGAATAAGAGACTTTATATAACACCTTATTAAGTTATCGTCATTTAATTGGTTGTTTCTGATCACGTGGCATTAAATAGAAATTCCTATTTTACTGACCGTGCAATAGAAGTGTATTATTGCACGCTCTAGCCGAGCAAATATTTTTTACCATTGCACGGCTGTTTTCACTAAATTCAGTCATTCAAATTACTAATTGTTCCGTGCTCGCATGCATTTAGTCGCGATCCGCAATGATATGGCCGATGGTATATTATTCAAACAGAAATGAGACAAAATGGCAGGTGAATTATGCGTACTAAAATTGATCTATTTTCATTTGGTGTTATATAAAACAAAAAAATATAATGAATGTTTTATTCGTGCAATGGTAAGAATATTTTCATAAGGTGAAAGATGGAAAGTTCCATCTCTCACCTCATGAAAATATTCTTACCATTGCACTCATAAACATTCCTAATTTGTATATTAATCTATAGATACCAATTGTAATGCTATGTTATAACGATCAATGGATAATTTTACGAAGGCTACAAAAAATCACTACCAGAGAATAGCGATATCTTCTACCTTTTGAACAAGCGGCCCCAGATCTTTGTGTTGTATTGGTTATTGGCGATCTTAATTTGTTTACCGAGTTTTCCCACCCTAACGACTGAAACTACGTGCTTTAAACGAACTACAGCGTCTTTAAATTACTTGTGTTATTGGCCAAATCACTGAATTTACCACTCCAGGCCTGTACATGAAGCTCATTACGACAGAAACTTTTATAAAACTCATGCATTCAGTGTTTTCTCGTACCTTTCAATCAAAATTATTTCTAAATTTTACCCCAGTGAACTTTAGGTGAACTGGAACGATAACTTCAAAAACAGCTCCCTGTGATTGGCTGAAGCCAATACGGTGCCTATTTCAAGCTATAAAATGTTGCATACATATAGTGAAAATACAAGTAAAAGTGATATATTTTTTATGCTAGGATTTCAATATTCATGCAGTTCATAGTGATTTTTGTCTACTCAGATTTCAATCCTTCAAGCCACAAGTCTTGAAGTAAAGTTATTTCTTGTTTAGATTTTCACCGAAAATATTTTTCATCTTCAAAGGGCAAAAACAAGCTTAAAAATTCATTTTACTGGTAAAGTTTGTATTTATTATGCGATTTCTATCTTCCTGGCATTGATTTAGCTCATAAGAGGTTGATAAAGAGGAAGTTTAGGAGCTAAAATCGGCGGCTGAAATTGTTGCATGTTTTCGGCTCCAAACCTCAAAGGCGGTCTTTAGTTTAACTTCAAATATGGCGGCGAAGTTATCGTTCCAGGTCCCTTAGAGTTCACTAGTTTTACCTGTATCCTCTTAAAATAGCGATATTAAATCTCATGAAAGCTTCTTGAATTTCAACCTCAATAGTAAGCTGCAAAAAAAACCAAGTAGTGTTGATATAAAATGCGAAGAACCAACACATCAAACATGAGCAGAAAAAGGTTACAAATCGCATTGCAACAGAATAGCGATGCGACCGGCAGGGTCGTAGCAGGGCGTCCTGGGGGGAGCAGGGTACGGACCCCCAATAATATGCTCTGATCATATTAAAATAGTGTTTTAATACAAAGAAGTACAATGGGTTAGTGACGAAAATTTAAAAAAATACACCGACCACCCCCCCCCCCCATCGACTTTGTTCTGCTGCGGCCCTATATGTTCACCTAGGGCCGGTTATTCAAAAGACGATTAACGCTAGCCTGATGTCGAATATGCCTAATATGCTGAAGTTATGGTTAAATTCAACCCTAGGTCACTTTGCGTTGTTCAAAGCTACAATTAGTTTCAAAAGTCCTAGGACAGATGCCTCAAACGCTTAGTGTTCTTACAACCCTCTCTCCCCCTCACCCCCTGATTAATGTTAGGCATTTGTATTGGTCTACATTGCATGTGAAATATGTCATTCATTGACTGGGGGAGTGGGGTAAAACGGGAAAATAGCTCTAGCATCCAACATAGCAGTATTTATCGTGGACAACTGTAGGTGTCCCATATACCATTGCAACTGATAGTAGATAATCCTCAACCCTCGATTAAAGCAAGGGTTAATTTAACCCTGCTAGCTAGGTGGGTCAGCTTATTCAACCCAAGGTTAACACGTCAACTTTGCCAATGAAACAATAAAACAGCTAATGGCAGGGCTCGCTTTTTAACGCAAGATTAAATGTTTTAACGCAGGGTTAGTAAACTGCACCTCCAACCCAACTTTTTACAACACAATTTTAACTTAAGTTTAGCTAACCCAAGAGTAACGAAGTTAACGCGAGGTTAAATGTTAATCTTAGGATGACTTTACCAGCTTTTGAAC
>JAOBYK010402680.1:0-15549 GCA_025434845.1 Phenganax subtilis
GTGAGGGAAGCAACCAAGCAATTAACAAAGACGTTCGGGCTGGTGTCCCAGGGTCTGGGGATTTTCATACTCCCTCAGGGAACCTAGCCCTCACCTTGAGGAGCTTGGCCATATGTGGATGGCAAAGCCAGATTTTGGGGTACCCTCCATCCAACTATCATGGACGTGGATGGCACTTGTCTGTTTGTAGAGGATTTCAAGGTTTTCCCACAGCCTATGCCATCCACTTCCCTGTGAGTGGGTCAAAGTGTACGACTCAGACATTGGAGATTGACCCACGAAAGAGGTGGAAGCTCAGAGGCTTGGCCCAAGTCCAAAAGGGAGTAAAACTTCGGTGATAACATGCTTTAGAACTTCATGGAGCCGATCATCGCTCTTAGGGCAGCTTGGCCACTGCCACTCGGGAGTATTCCCTCACCTCTTCCGATGCGACATCGGACCCGACGGACCCATGGCACCATGGACCAACAAGCAGCACATGGCACATGGCAAGTGGTGAAGCAGACGACTCAAAAAGTGACTTGTATAACAGACTCCCACATGGCATACAGTGATCCCTCATTCCAAATGCATTGGACATATATATACCCTGATCTTCCAAACGCTAAGTTAAACTTGGCATTAGGTCAAATGCTAAGTTAAACTACGTCGTTTCGGGATCACGCCATTTCACGCGCATTCACGCATGATCACGCATACTGGGAATTTTCAATTCCTTTCATATCACGATAAATCGTGATCATCGTTTGAACAATCGGCAACGATTCAACTCTGGAATCCGCCATCGCATGCTGAGCAGTCGCATGCGTGCTAATTTCAAAACGGAAACCGGACGGCCCCCACGTTTGCGTTGCCGCCCCTTCCGTTTGCTCCAGTGTTTGAGCACACTCATGTAATCTTCATCGGCAAACGTATGCACATATCTTGGATTCAATCCTGAGATGCGGAGCTGCATAATTGAAGATTAAAGAGGTCATTTTCAAAATCCACAGGTCACTCCCGAGTGATATTTGCAAGTTAGAAACGGAATTCCTTCACGTCGTCCACCAAGATATGACTGAATGCCTAATTTTTTCACAATAGTCGTGTCGGCTAGAAAGGGTTGGCACAGAAGCTCAACGATTCAAAACTCAATGCTTTCAGAGCACATGGAATTTTGGCGTTAGTACCCACGCCAGTTCGGGAATCCTGCGGTAAACATATACAACCATAAAAAAAAGCTCAGAAAGCTCGTTAGTTGTCCTGGCACTCTGGTGGTTGAGCATCACATACGCCTCCAAGTACGTACGACCAGCGCGTTCCATATCCAAGCTCTGTTGAGGGGTCCTCAATTCGGTGTCCAATATAGATCAAATCGATCAGGTTCCAATATGCTTATCCTTGAAAGTTAATTATTTGGAAGATCAGGGATAAAGAAAGTTAATTGTTTGGAAGATCAGGGATAAATTTAAGACCTTTCCCGGAAAAGACAACGCATTAATTATCTAGCCCGTGTTCCTGTAATTCAGAATCCCACAACCAAACCATAATCCCAAAATCCAACTCAAATCGCTGAGTGGCAACGTCCTCAAAGCTCTCTCAGACAAGGCAAAATAGCGGTTAATACCACTCCTATGCTGGAAATGAACTGGAAATGAACACATCATACAACACATACACCATAGAAACACAACAAACAGGACAAAAATAGTAATCGATAGTAATCGATACAAGTGTCAAAGCTGTCAGGGCAAGATATGCTCTGGCATCTGGAATCATACCCTGGGGGGGTTGGTTCTGGGAGCGGCGTAAGGCATCCTCGAGCCACGATGAAATAACTCTGGCAGCAAAACCTTTGGAATTCAGGTAGCAGCCATACTCTTCTTTAAATATATTCCAGAAGGTGAAGCGACGTTGGCTGACATTCAGTTTGTGAGAGCGTCGCCAAATGTTAAAGTCCTGGTTGGCAGCTTCCAAGGCATCTTTGTACCCGTTGGGGTTGGGATCCATGCCACCACGGTCAACGGGCCCCCAGAAGTGCATATGCAGCAACATAGCCCTGAGTGTTTTTTTGTTTTTATCAACAATAACGTAAAGTTACGGCTACGGGTTGCCAACCAAATAATATAGCCCAGATTTTGTCAGTGTTTGTTTTAAATGATATAACTATGTTTCCAACATATTGCCATAGTTATTTTTTGTGGTAGGTGCAGACAGACTAAAAATAATTATCACATGCATAAATGAAAAAACACAAAACAACAACAAAAAACTGAAGAAATCAACTCAAAGTACATAGTGGATCCATTGGAAATATGCAGCAGACCCAAATTCAATACGTGAAGCGTGCAATGCTTCAGAATGCCGAGTGTGAAGAAATGCAAGTCCGTCAATGGACCTCGTTTTGAAGGATCAAACAAATGTTATTAATGTCTTTTTTGTTTTTTAACCATAATCATTTGATTCATTTCCAGTCCCTCCATTCTTCACCTCAAATTGGACAGAAACAAACTATCAACAAAGCACAACATGCATTGAGCACACCAAAAAATACGAATGCTAAACCTACCGATTCACCCAAAACCAACAACTTCAAGCCCAAGCAGCTCATTGGAAGAGGCAGCTCCTTTTCCAAAAAGTGCTGGGTGCCTTTTCTCGTTGGGATCCAGCCATCGTAGCTCGTGAAGATGTGTGAGCAACTGGCAGTGGTTGCCTCACATCTACAGCAAATGTGCGTTGCTTTCCACCAGCTGACGTGATGGAAAAGGTAATGCTTGAACCATGCCTGATCTCCACGAAGTTCGCTCACAATAAAAGTCCGCCCAAGTATTCCTTCTTCCGTGCATTTGTTGAGAGATTCAACAATTCGTTGGAGAAGCGGAAACAATGTAGTTTGGGCGCTCGCAAGTCTTGGTGATTCTATACAAAATAAAAGCCATCTGGATGCACGAATTGTCTTTGGTCGCCACAATGGTAAGTTCATCGTCACTCCAATGATTTTGTCATATGGATTAACGACCAGCTGCATTGAGGCCTCGTCTCCATGTAAACCCAATGGCCACACCTGCCGATCCTGAAGATTTCGATAAGCCTGGCTCAACCGGGCTTGCTCATCGTTGTGAGCCTCCAGGTGATTCCAATATGTTTTGCATTCTTCTTCTGGAATGGTCAGTTGACAATGCCTCAACAAATATGTCAAGATGTCCTCTGGTAGCAAACAAGGTAGCACTCCCCTTTCGGTCTTGTCCCCGTGAACCTTCAGCTCCACCTCCACATAGACCGGTTCCTAGAGTCAATCATGTTTAAGAATACAAATTGAATAGCCAATCCTAAATGATCACCAAATATAGATCAAATAAAAATAAAAGATAGTAATGGTTTCTTCCGAAGATCCACCGGAAGTTTCAGGTGCCTCTCGAAGTCTCGTGCTTCGTTCTTGCCACCTCTGTACATGGCAAGTTTGGCAGTCCAATCGCTAGTTGCTCCACGTGATTCCTGCACACAAAACAGTCCGTGATCGATCTATAGTACATTCACTTGGTGTCAAGCCATCCATGAGAAAACAATAGGCAAAAACATGTCCTCGTAAGCTGCCTTGACATCCTTCATGACTCCACGAGCCGATGATTCCTCGTTGACACACCGATTTAATACAGCCGCCAGCTAGTTAAACCGATTGAATATTGTGATCAAGAATAGAACTAACTTTCGAGTCTAGTGGCAGACGAAGCAAGCTTTTCCACACACGATCTTTCTAAAGGTCCCGCATCATCTCCCAAAGCACCTTCTCAAAAATCAATGAACCCCTCAAACTTGATTCGTGCACATTATCTTTATGTTTTATTGTTCCATGCCGTGACAACACCATCCATTTGTCACTTGTAGCAATTAATTGGCACACACTTGTTTGTCTCAGCACATTCACAATATGCCAATTTCCTTCACCGTTGAATGAAATTTCAGCCTTCCCCCAGCACATCCGCATATGATACTTTCCGAGCAACACATCGTTCACACGACTAGCTAGCCGCTAGCCATTCTCAAGTACAACCTGTTCTGACTGGCCAGCTGGAGGTAGACACAAAGCAAAACACGACCAATCTAGAAGTCTGGCGTGGACTCCATGTGTCCCCATAGCCGTTTTGGCTACCCATATACATGGCAAACACGCCCCAACAATCATGGGCCGTCGATCAAACACATCATGCACTGCGCCACATACTAAGCTAAACACAAAACGTAACGAATTATCACACGATGGCAAAATGATATCTTATCACACATTTCAGCAGTGTCAAGTGTGTGCTTTTGATCTAAGCAGACTTGGCCTTTTTGGCCTTCTTGGCCTGCTTAAGCGGATCACATGCCTTCTCAAGCACAGCACGGGCTTCGTCACATGCCACGATCAAGTCATTGTTGACCTGGATGTTCGTGTGCACAACATTTTGTGACAAAATCCAAAGTTAAAGCAACTATATAGTGCCTTCGATTCGTCCAAGGCGGTCTGCAGCTGCTTACGAGCATCCTGGTCCACAAGACTTGTACCGTACGTAACCAACAATGCGGATATCGATATGGACTAATCATCAACAAAACATAGTACACTAGTACTTACAGTAGTTATGTCAATGAAGAACTGTCCATACCCGGTGCCTCAAGAGCTAATTGTCTCTCATCCACATCTTGCTTGATCGATGCGGCGTACTTCTCACCCCTGAGTTGCACAATGGACACGATCAGAGATATGACTGACTGGTAAACCTTCAAAACTATATCTCAATTTATAGCTCTAGGCAACCAACAAATTCTTCAAGTTCTCCTTCAGACCATTGGCCCATTTGAGCTTACTGCTCGCATCCGCCACAGCCTACAATATGCGGGTAATACATCTATGAGTCTAAGCTACGCTAAAGGAAGATAACAACTGCCTTCTTCGCTTTCCTAGTCAATGTCTTTGGGTCATCCTGCTCTTCAGTCGGCTTTTCTTCCGCTTCCCCCTTGTCCTTCTTTTTGCTCTTCTTGGGTCTACGCTTTTTGTCTTTTTTGTTCTTTTCTTTGTCCTAGTGTCGTTGGTGTCAAGATAAGCTGATCGCTGAAACTCTCGTGAAAAGAACATATGTGTGGCCTAGTGTTTGAAACAAAACGGCCGGCCTTTTTGTTCTTCTTGTCCTTTTTGTGTTTCTTTGATTGGCGTTTGTGCTTTCCAGAAGAGTCCGATGACGAAGACGAAGACGAGGAATCACAGTCTAAGCAGCTGAAGAGGCGATCAATTGACTCCTCATGGTCTTCTTCAGCGCTCTCATCAATCAAGGTCAGATATTGAACCATTTCCTGCCGGTTGATGGCTGACAAATGTGTGAAATGAAATTGATCACGAATATTTTAGAAATATAATGTTTACAATTTGAATTACTCCGACTACTGCAGTTGATTCTCAAATATGTTCAGAATCATTCCGACTATTATCATACTCTCAAATAAATCATCTGCCTCCGATTCCGGTAAGTCTGGATGTCGACGGACTTCAGTTCTGGAAAGATCTTTGTCCAGCAACTTACGCATGCGCATTTGGTATGCAAGCTCTGGCCCGAACCTCTCATCCATTTCTGCGGCCGTTAGCCACTTGCGCACACCACGTCGCCGTGAGCTGTGTCGCTCACGGATCCGCATCAGAAACTCTGACGTCTCCCACTTTCCACCACATGATCCCCAAGCGTCGTACAAGATCGAGTTCAATGATTTACCTTAAAGCACCGATTGCACAATCTGAATGTCCAGACCAGACTCATAGATAAACATTCAACACATTTAGATCGCATGCATATACCACTGGCCAGTATAATGCAAACAATGTTCATTCTGTAAGATCAATGTGTGGTATACGAATTAAGTCAAGTTGCTGCCATGTGCTTCTGCTCCCATTTTTCTCAGTTCTCGAGGTGTGTCTTTGCCTAAGGCATTGATCGAGATTGCCGTACTCTACTCCCAATATCATGTATGTTCTTTGAGCAATGTACAACATGTACGCATGACTTCACGTGTTACAGGCAAAGCCCACCCCGCCTCGGATTGATCTGAAGTATCTCATGTATCTGGCATGGGCAGCCAACCTTTTCTTCTCTAGCTCCAGTGCCTTTTGGATCTCCTTTGGATCCCCTTCCTCATCACCCGCTTCCTTCTCCGAGTCCTTTTTTGTTGCCTTCTCACTTTTCTTTTTCTCCGCCTCCTCCTTCTCATCACTATTAGTCGTCTTCTCATCCTTCTTTTCATCCTCTTTCTTATCATTCTTTTCATTTTTTCTTATCCTTCTCTTCATCCTTCTCTTCATCCTTCTTCCCATCCTTCTGTTCATTATTCTTCTCATCCTTCTTCTCATCCTGTTTTGTTTGCTCCGAACCATCGCTGTTGTTGGTGTATGCCGATGTCTTCTTTGCTTGATCTTCCGCACAGAGATCGAAATCACTTTCCATGCTGCGTGGCTGGAGTTCTCCGGTTGTTGATCTCAGAAGCGTACGCACAGCATCAACCTCATCTGAAGATCGACCGCGACTCAATCCCATACTTTGTCGTGTTTGATTCTGATCATGTTGTGCCGACCAGTTCCAATTGTCGTACCAGTCCTTGTTGAAATCCCATTGTTCCCACTTTGACCAATCGTAGCACCAATTCTTGTAGTCCCACTCACCATGGTTGCCATCACATGCCCACTCTCGTTCCTTAGGCACCATCTCCACATCAGATCTCTTGTCAGCCATCCAGCCTGCAATCTCTGACACGCTTGGAGTGGCCTCCGTCAGAGTTGGTGAAAGTGAGGATGTCGATGCAGTCCGACTCACAGTCGATTGGTCGTCAGACCATGTATGAGTTGGACTTTGAGGACTCACAGTTGGACCATGTTGCCCGTCATTCACATTCCCAGTGAACTTATGCTGATCTCCTTTCTCATCTCCACCCTTTTCCTTCTCGTCCTCACCACATTCATGTCTTCTACCATCACCTTTTGACACATCATCTCTTTTTGATTTAGGAATTCTCCTCACTATGACCACTCGTCTTCGCTTACCTGAAGGAAGGGTCACAGAAAAGATTCCAAAAGAGGTTGCGAGGCAATCAAAGGGTGATCGAACAAATATACGATGACATCTGACCATGTGGTCCACTAAGTTTTGTTTAGATGTGTCAGATGCCCTAAGTGTTCAAGCTCTCAGCAACAATCAGTCAGCCTTCTGACGGCTGATGAGGTGTTTCTTCTTCAGTATCCCTGGCAGACTGACAGATAGTCGTAAAACAATGAAACACAAACAACAAAATCCAAATGTGATATAGCGTCCGATTCCAATGTATTTGATCCAAAGGTTAAACATATCAATTCACTCTCACACCCAACTCTTCAAAACTTATCCCAAACACAATCAGGCCAGCCACACTGACCCAAGACCAACGTTTTGGCTCTGCAGATGATCTCGGGCGTGTTGTCCACCTGTTGAGACCTCGCCCTGGCCTGCTTCAGAAACGACTTAAGCTCAGACTGAGCTTCCGCCATTTGACCTTCACCCCGCGGTCACCTACAAAAGTATACTTCCTGCAAAATGGCCACATAAATGTTCCACTTCACACCTTTGGCACTCGGTGTGTTCAAGTAAATCAACCACAAAATGACAAATTTCATCATTCTGAAATGAAATCGATACTGTTTTCGACAGCGGCTCCATGAAAGTAGTCACAGATCACCTAAAATATCAAAAAATATGAAAAAATGTTCACCGGGCGATAGCTTTTTTGGGGGTGCTAGATCACGCCATTTCACGCCGTTTCACGCTACTTCACGCCTATTTCACGCTCTTTCACGCTACATCACGCTACCCATTTTTTAATGTTTTTTTTCACTTTTGCTGAACATCACACAAAATTTACAAAAACACACAAAAAACTATCACAAATTGTCCAAATGGTAGAGTAGGTGATCTGTGTCGATCTAATTGATCTAATTGTGAGCACGATACTTGGTGGAAGCCAGTATTGTCAGTGTGTCGAAGTGTTTTGCTAGCAATATACATAAACAATGTCTCCACTGGCAACCGTAGCTTCTAGGAGTTCACACACGAACCCACAAAAGCTCAGGTGGTGCTCCACTTAGGATGCATGTGAGCTGAAATCCATCAGCCCCCCTCCACGCTTTTGGAAATAGCAACACAACTTTTCTTGTGATCATTTGGTTTTGGGAAATAAGATCAACTGTCACATAAGGGGGGCCTTTGGATAGTGTGAAATAGGTAGGCCAACTGGTAGGCCAGTAGCTAGCCATTAGTGCTTTACATGGCCAGAGGCAGAAAGTCTCCTTTGGCCTTTGCTGCCTCCACAAAACGAGTCAGCTGCACTAGGCGTGCCTTCTTCCATGCCCCTTTCCACTTTCCCTGAGAACCAGGTTGGTTGTGCCATAAGTGTTTCAAAAAGCAATGACTAAGATTCCAACGTATTTAGCCTTTTGATCGGTCAGCACATACCAGGATGTTTTGATTTTGGCGAGCAACTGCAAGCCATTGTGATCCTGACGCAAACAAACTATCTGATCCACTACGGAAAATGGGTTTTGTGTTGATGGCCTTGGTCATTTTTGCTAACTGGAACACTCGCCGACCATATCCAGCTGGGTAAACTTGGGTTGCCTTCAGGCCTGGCCCCCCACACCTGAGTTTGATCTAGTGTTTCAACGCGACTGTTCGATTTGTGGACAAACAATTGTTGGCTAAGTTCCTGACACTGAAACAGTTCCGTCGGCTTTGATCTTCTTTATCGTAACCTTTAGCTTCTCTGAATTCTTCTTGAGCTTCTTGCGAAGTGCTTTGCTGGGCTTGCGGTAAAGACAGCCAAGCCATGGTCTAGGTGAATCAGTTTGCCAAAAATAAAGACAACAGTAATGCAAATATATGTGACAATTGCACAAACAAAGATCCTAAACCAGGTTCCGTGCGCGGTGCCCCAAACTCTGCTGGGCTTCAAGGTTGGAGATCCAAAGATCCCCATCCAACTGGGCCGTTGTGCGAATGATTGGTGGAACAATAACAAGTTCATTCAATTTCATTTATACGAAATCCTCAGTCCCCAACAAAAATCTATCCTTCCATGCGCGTCCATCCACACGTGACCGAATCAGGTTCCCTAGAGCAACCAAATCTGGGTACCACCTCATGGCACTGGAATTTGGCTGCTCCAAGATGACATACACACCACGCACCGTGGCAAGCAAAGCCAATAAGAGCGCGCGACAACATAACCTGGGCACGCTTCGATGCACCATCCACAACTCTAGAACCCGTCAGGTCAGGAACGTGATACTCTAAAGCACTTGACTTAGTCATCAATGATTATGAAATGAGCTAGTGCTACCGAGTGTCGTTGATCCCAACTCCACGGAATCCAAAGACTCATTACCGTATGGTGTAGCTTCACAACGTTGATTGGTTCCTTTGTTTATAAATACAAAAGAACTGCAAGGCGGCCCCATGTGCAGGATCGCGTCTGGGACGCACTTCAGCACAAAAAGTACAGCTGTGCAAAAGCCGATCCTTGGAGAAGGTGTTTTTTTATCCGCAAAACATACTAGCTACTCAACCACTACCCACATCGCTACACTTATCTCTGAGGAACTTGCGTGGTAGTCAAAATCGTGGGAAGGTCCGAATTTCAGGTCCATCTTCACCCTGAGCGAACCAGTGGATTCAAAAGTTCAACCCCGGCACCAGGATACCTGTTTCCAAGTTCCCTGCGTTTTGCACCCTTGGGAACCTCGGACAGATGGATTTACACATGAGTGCACATTAATCTAGAGTGAGGACCCTACGAAAGGCATTCGAGACAGCAGCTTCGCCACAAAATAGGTCGAAGCAGTCCACGTCCTGAGCATAATTGATGTCTTCCGATATCGAATGCTCTAGACCAATTAGGGTGAACAACTGCACAGACCATACCACCGGTTTTTCCAAGCCCCTAACTCGATCGTGGGTTTTGTAGCTGGAAGCGCAGACAAAGTCGGCCACTTCAATCCTGATTAGGAAGCTTCACTAGACACAAATCAACATCAAACCAATTAGGCCCCCACAAGGCTTTGGGCGCACCCAAAAAGAGGGCCATTTCCGCTGCCACAATGGTGAGCGCCAATGGACTCTTTCGCCATGCTTGTGGCGCCATACCAAGAACAGTCAACCCTCGCTACCAGGCCTAAAGGTTGCTTGGCATACGGATAAACAATCAATAACATGAAATGAAAGGTTCAACGCACGCAACGCAGTCAGTGAGACAATTTGCACGACTGGCAGTTGACACTGTCAGGCTTTTTAATATCCCCAAAGCTTTGTGATCGATCCGTCGGATCGAAGATCAACTAGAATAGTGTTCTCCCGGGCCATCACATCCCCACCAATAAGTTTAACTACAGAGATATCAGACCAGCCTACTTTGTATGATCACCATACAGGATAGCCCATCACACTGGCCACATCTATTTCTAGTGGCACTGTTTCAGAAAGATGTCCACTTAGCCAGGCGCCGAGCAAAGTCCCACCTAGAGCATGAAGTAAATAAGATACTAAAAGCCAATTGAAACGGTGGCGAGCTAGGTAGATAAGATTCCAACGCCGTTTCGATACCACAGTGGGTTCGCCATGTCACAGTACAACATCCGTTGGAGTTCACCTGGCCGGCAACACTATGGAAGGTAGAACGATTCGGATCAATGCGTGCACAAACTGTGAAGGACACTGTAAAGGTCTTCCCAAAGTGCGTGTTCACCGACTCAATGGTGCTCTCGTCAACGTGATTCACACAGAAGCTACCAGTGAGCCTGAACTTCACGTATATCGTGTTACAATTCATCCAAACAAACTGAAAAACTGGGATGTCGACAGTGTTTGAATCGATGATACATCCGTGCCATCATGCTCTCCCTCAGGTGCATATTGTGTCCACGACCTGATTTGGAAACTCAATTTCTAGATTCTAGCCATCGAGTGTGCTAGGTACTCTGTGGAAAAAAATAAGCATAGCACATCACTGAGGATGAAAGCAAGCTCGCGGGATCTGGGATTATCTTGTACTGGTTCTCGGGGTGAGTAGACAGCAAAATCACTTCCTCCAAGTGTGCAGCTCGACGGTCCTGAAGATTAATCACATAGCTAGGGGCTGCAGTTAAGACCCGATCAGCTGTCCTCTCGATACTTCTTCCGCTTTGCCTTTGCTTCCTGGAAGATGTTTGTGTTTACATTAATGCCAAACAATAATCCAATATGATTGTGTTGAATATTTTACTTAAGCTGCTCAAGATTTGTTTTGAAGTCCCGAGTGTACATGAAGAATGTGTATCCCTTCCACATTGAAAATTTACAGTATGGAGTTGTTTGGGTGGGAAAGTCTGTAGACACAGTCCTCGACTTCTGCTTCGGTTTTCCTTTTGCCTGTTGACTTCTCCTCACCCTTTGGTTCTGAAGCTACTTTTTTCTCATCATCATTTGATTGCGCATTCTGCGGGGTCTCCTTTGATTGTTCTTCGACTTCGCTGTTCTGTTTCTTGCCTCGTGCCTTTCTCACTTTGATCACTTTGATCCTTTTGGGTTTCTGGTGTGCTTCCTCTTCTGTCTCTCGTTCAGCCTTCAGCTCTGCGTCCACAGCTTCCAAATCATCATCGACACCTGGCAATTCATTCTCTGTTGCTTCATTCTCATTCTTTGTTCCCTCCTCGTCCTTTGTCTCCTTTGCTGATGCTTCTTTCGTTGATCCTTTGCCTTTGCCCCTACCTCTTCCTTTTCCTTTCTTGGCAGCTTTGGCTTCTGCTTCCTCCTTCTTCTTCTGCCTGAGTGTTTCCCGCAAGGCCTTTTGTTCCTGAAGAATGTTTTGGATCATTTTGTCTTTTGTCTCTTTGTCCATCTCCGGCAAAGACAACAATTCAGGAACAGTCTTCATCAAAGGCTTTGTGTCCTTAAACACGCCTTTGGTACCTTCGACATCACTTTCGGGTCCAAAGTCACCTTTTTCCTCAGTCTGGCCGTCGCTTGCATTTGTCTTTGTCTCTTGGTTCTTGTCATTTGTATGTGTTGCCTCTTCCTGCGTCTTTTGGTTCTTGTAATTCTTTGGTGCCTCTTCCTTCGGGTCTCCTTCTGGGACACTGGCCAAGACATCACCAACCGCTTTGTGTTTCGAGTCTTCATCGATTTGTTGTTCACTTCTCGATCTTTTCTCAATCTCCAACTTCACCCATTTCTCAGCCTCCTCTCTCACAGCCTTCTTCCTCACAATGAAATCTGCTTCTGCTTCTTGCTTGTACTGGTTCACTCTTTTTGTAACCTCTTCTCGGATCTGTAGTTCTTGATTCTTGACCAGCTTGTTGTTCTCGTCCGTCAGAATCTTCACTTGTTCATCCAATTGTGCCCTTTCCTTTTGGAATTCTGCTTTCTCTCTTTCAAGCTTAGCCTGAAGCTTGTGTTTCTCCTTTGCTTCAGAGTTGATGACATCAATGTATTTGTCAATCTCCGTGTGCAGGACTCCCAACTCTTTTTGTGTTTCAGTCCTGCTTGATCGCAGTGATGCAGCCTCTTCTTCCTTTTTCTGCACCTCCTGGGTAAGCCGAGTCAACTCTTCTTCGATTTTTGCTACTTGTTCCTGCGCAAGTCGCACTGATTTCTCTGCTGCTTTCGTCGCTTGATCTGCAGCCTTCTTCTCTTCTTCCAATTGTCGTAGCGTTTCCTCATGTGCAGCCTCGTTTGTTTCTTCTTGCTTATCCTCCTTTGTTTCTTCTTGCTTATCCTCCTTTGTTTCTTCTTGCTTATCCTCCTTTGTTTCTTCTTGCTTTTCCTCCTCTGCTGCCTCCATCTGCGTTTGCTCGTCTTCTGCTGCATTCTTATCTTTCTCTGTTTGTCCTTGTGTTTCCCGCTCTGCCACCTCTACTGTCTTCTTCGGTTCCTCAATCCTTTGCTCTTTTTCCTGCAAAGCCAAAAAGTCTCTTCGGAGCCAAATTTTGATCGGAAATTGATGAGGTAATGGGTTTCCAATCAGAAGTCCGTCAGAAGCAAAGAACATCAGATCACCACCAACATCCGCCACAAGGTCACCCCAAGAGTAATCTGCCACTAAGTTGGTAAACAGTTCCGATTCCCAGCCAAACTTGAAGCGTTGAACGTGAACAAATCCAGCAACGGGAGCCTCAACAACCGCGTCCGGTTCTTCGATCTGTCTTTCTTTTTCCTGTTCGGCTGCCTTCTTCTCTGCATCACTTTGCTTTTGTTCTTCATGCTCTGCCAGCTCCTTGTCATCTTCAAAATCCGTCTCTTCCTCCTCCTCTTCCTCGATCAGAAGAACAGATTCACTGTCGTCTTCCTCAGGTGGGTCAACTTGAGAATCCTCCATTGAAGCTGCTTTGTCTTTCTTTTCTGCAGCCTTCTGATCCTGGTCCGAACGGTCCGAAGAAGAAAAAGGTTCCGATGATCAAACAGAATCAAACATGTGGTTTGGCCCTGTAGCTAAAACGCCAGCCTTCAAAGCTGGCTTTCTGATGGACTTTGTTCGCTTCGAAACGCCGGCCTCCTGCGGGTATGGTGCAATGGTGTGATCATGTGGGAGTGCAGGTTTTCCATAAGGTCCTCGAAAATCATACTGATGAGCTGTTTGATTTCCGCTTTTGGACTATCTTTTCTCCTGACACAATACAATTGTTTTAAAAATATATTTGGACAAATGTGACTCTAATGCTTTGTGTTCACCGATGCCTTGCGTTTTTTGTTCTGCTATGGCTAGCTAGAAGCTTCGCAGCGAGGAGACGATGTAGGTTGCCCTCCAGAAGTGCCCAATCCTGAAGAAAAAACATTTATGACAAGGTTGTCCTCACAACAAGTCCGACTCCTGTAAAGCTGGTGTCGCGGAATCATCCGCATGTAGGCGATGTTTGATGGCAACTTTCACCAAGACATCCTGAAAAATCAACATTTAATATGGCCGTTCGATTAGGGTTTTGTCAGTCAGAAAGTACAAAATAAGTTCAGTCCTTGATTTCTTTCTCCGTCGGAGGGTCGAGGGCAAACGAGGGAAGATAGTGCTTCATGAACCAAACATTTTGTGGAGTCTCCATCTGGCCAAAAAAATGCATTGAACATCAGAATTAAACGATTAATGACAGAAAGCACGTCAGCGATTCCATATCTTCATTCAATCCCTTCTTTGCGTGCACATCCAGAAAGCTGAAGGTGACCGGAACCTGCCATGTGGCAAGTGGTAGTGAGGGTATTTGTTTCATGAGCAAATGGCTCAACTTATCCGGGGAGACCTTACCATCTTCCAGAAGACGGTCGAACTTGCTCTTAGACATCCCCTCCTTCTTGGCTAACTCCCACAGTCTATCCTCACGATGACTGCCCACCATGATCTCATCATAAAAGACCTCGTGTGTCGAATATGTGGCAATGAATGTGTGTGTGTGATGCGTTCAAAAAATCTACGAGCCCCCAACTTCCAAGAGTTGCATGCGCCGTTCGTTCGGTATCATGGCGGGCATGGTAGCAAAGATGACCGCTACGTGTGGGGCCCGGATAAAGCTAGGCTGCGAGAAAAGACACAATAGTTCTGAATGTGAACAAGGAAAAAAAACTCAACGTGCATGAAATATCGGTAGACAACACATGCACCTCTGGGATCTCCTTCTCTCAGAATAGCTTTCCCTGGGATGGCGGATGCCAAAAACAAACTCTCGATCCCCCTATTTTAGGCCTCTGTCAAGCCGGGATCCTGGCTCTTGTCAAGAGCTTTCCTCATAGATCCATCATATCCAGCGACATCAGCATCGGATTCGCTGAAGAGAGTACGTGTGGAACAATAGCATTCCCAAGAAAACAAGTGAATTATTTGAAGATCTTACAGTCTTCTAACCTAAAGTTTGATAGTTACCGAATCCAAGTCCTGAAAACATGTGCACTTTGAGCCACACATATGTGACAAAGGTGACACGAGCGATCACGCGTAATCACGAGTGAACTGACCTCAAGTATGGTTAAACATAGCATTTGCGTAGTGCTAAGTTAAACTTGGCATTTGAAGACTAGGGTATATATATATATATTCATATCGTCTATTTGGGCCTCCAAAAGGAAGGAATGGCGCTCCAAGTGTCCAGGACCAGCACCCGTCCCCGATGGGCGCTGCCTGCCCATCTGTGGAACCTGGGCGAAAGGATGTGCCGCGCCGTTCCGGCGGAGAAGTCGCGGAACAGCGCGACGAAGCCGTGGGCGATTAGTTGATCAATCTCCCCCAGGTGCAGATATCTGACAGTCATCTTTTTGCCCGGGATTCATGAATGACTATTCTCAACGTTTATGAAGACATAGGGAGACCTTTCAACCAAGCGATTGGAGGAAAAACGTGTTCCTTCGGATGAGACTACACACACGTGTATGTTCAAAAATAGGTAAAAAGTAAAAAAAACAACATTCTATTCATGTAGAGGCTACTGGCTAGACCAACAGCTGATGAAGTGCAAAAAAACTTTTCATGTAACTAATATTGATGTCCTTGATTTCCTTTTCAATAAAGTTT
>JAOBYK010402791.1:0-15547 GCA_025434845.1 Phenganax subtilis
TTTATATATTTGTTCACATGTCTCATAACTTGCTTTTTTGATGTAGCTTTGTGTGTAAGGTCTTCCATCAGATCTAACAAGTTCTTTTGATGCAGAAAGTTTTAGGAGTTGTTCGCGTAATATTGATTGTTCAGACTCCATTTATTTTATACACAAATACAATAAAATCTTAACCAATCACAATTTAGTATTCACCCAGGCAAGTTTGAACACGTTTAGTATAAATTAACACAAATATTTTGATTGATAGGACCCCTATTTCAATGCGCATGAGTGATTTTTTGATTGACAGGTTTAAATAAAGGGGGCGTGGTCAAAAATGCACCAGAATCTCCCTTTTCCTTCTACTAAAACCTTGTGAAAGGAGGTATGGGAATGGTGGGAGGTTATGTTTTTGGAAAATTTTTTTTAGCTGATAACAGCAGAAATAGAAGTACATGTTTACCTAGGAACTCTCCAGTTAGATAAACATGTTTAACACGCCCATTTTATTCATTTTTCATGTATTTAGCAATGAGCGATTTGATGTTTTCAAAATCATTTGTAATTACGTATTCGTGTCCAGCGGCGCTGTAGTTCGAGATTATTTTTCCTCGTTTTTCTAAAGATTGCTCCGTTTTATAATCTATGCATGAACCTTTATATTCACCACAGTTTTTGTGAACAATAATGTTTGGTCCCACTTGTGGAAGACTATATTGAATGAATGTTTTTTCTTTTGGCTTGGGGTTCATTTTATTTTGTAAGTTTTTTTTAAATCCTTGCATAGTGTTATCAATTTCTTAAAAAATTAACTATTTGGTGTGGCAGAAACCTAATAATAAATGAGCAGATGGACTAAAAACACATTCCATGTGGTAAGCTAACGATCGGGACGCAACTTCAAAACAAAAAAAGAACAGTTGAGCCACCTAAAGTTCAAACAAATCATACTCAAGCATAGGATAAAGCAACTTAGAAAACATGATAAAAATCTTACTCTTAAAAAAAGTATTCAGGGAAGAAGAAAATTGTTTGACCAAAAGCGTTTTCTTAGAAACAATGATCTACAAGATTTTATTAAAAGAGAAACAAAAGTTAAAAAACAACTTTTGGACAAAAACCCACCCAAGCTAGAGCTTTACAGGACTTCGAAGGATGAAAAAGTCAACACATATAGGATATCCAAAGTTTAGCAAACTCCACCTCAATTCCTCGACAACCTCCAGCAAACGATGCGAAACTTTATAGAGAACGTTGAAAACGTTAAAGCACGAGCCATTCTAGAATGTAGAATGGAAAGAATAAACTCAAAAACTGAGGAAATAAAAGAAATAACAACAGCTTTTAGATCCACCTTTATACCAATATTTAAAAACAGCAATTTTGAAACAATCGTAAATCGAATGGTGGAAAAAATTTTAAATGATTTTAGTCAATTTCAAAAAATGGGGTCAGGTTGGAGAGTCGCTGAAATCATCAACTTGGGGATAATAAAGATTGAACATTTTCCTATAATAGGAGGAACTTCGGTAAAAACACCTGCTTGGATATCGAATAAACTTGCTATCACTAATATACAAAATAGCTTCTTAGATGAATCAAAAAAACAAGACGTACAATGTTTTAAGTGGAGTGTCAGTATTGCTGCGTATGGAAACTCTAATAAAAATTTAGGAAGAGTTAGCACCGTGGCAAGAAAAAACGCAGAGAAGTTTAATTGGACAAACTTCGATTTTCTCATAGGAAGAAAAGAGATTAATCAATTTGAACAAAATAATCCAGAGTTTGGGATAAATTTATTCGGACATGATGAAAAAATATTATCCCATTAAGAATTTGTAGAAAAATAGGCGTCAGGATTCTAAGATTGTTTCTTTTAGAAAATAAACATTATTGTGTTATCAATGATCTAAGTCGTCTCATTAGATCAAAACTTACAAAACGAAAATGCAAAATATACCCATGCGACAGTTGCTTATCTTATTTTTACAACCAATTTAGACTGAACAAACATTTGGAGAATTGTAATTTAGATGAACCTTGTAAAACCATTTTACCTAGTGGGGATTATACAACGTTGAAGTTTAAAAGTTATGAGAAAACGATAACAATTCCTATCGCAGTCTATGCAGATTTTGAATGTATTACAGAAAAAATAGAAAAAGATTCAAAAGAATATTTTGCTGGAAAAAATACAACTCGTAAACAAAACATATAGTAAGTGGAGTGGCCGTTCGGGTAGTAGGTGGAGGTGTTATTCCTGATGAAACTTGGCACTACTCTGGAGGAAACGATGTAGCTTTGAAAATTGTAAACTTTTTGGAGGATTATTAAACAAAATTCATGAAACATTTAATTTTCCTAAAACGTTAAGCATGACTGATCAAGAAATGAAAATTCATCGATCAGCTAGTTGTTGTTTTAAATGTGGAATAAAATTTGATGATGATAAAGTTAAAAATTAAGGGATCATTGTCATTACACGTGAAAATACGGAGGAGCTGCATGTGAAGATTGTAACCTTAAAATGACAGCACCAAAGTTATTGCCGGTGGTGATCCATAATTTACAAAATTATGACACACATTTATTTATTGAAGCATTAAGTAAAACACCAGGGGAAGTAAAAGCTATCCCCACCACTGAGGAAAAATACATCACCACCACTAAATCCATCGTCGTGGACAAATATGAAAAAGATGGAAAACTAAAACAAGTAAAGCGAGAAATACTATTTTTGGATTCATTCAAGTTTCAGGTTTGTACTTTAGACACATGAGTAAGTAAGATAAACAGATTTAAACATTTAGAATCTGAGTTTAAAGGCCATGCCAAAATACTACGAAGAAAAGGAGTATTTTCGTACGATTGGTTCGACAGCTTGGACAAACTTCAAGCTAAAGTTCTTGCCCTCCAAATCCAAATTTTTTAGTCAATTGAAAAAATCCGGTATCAGTCAAAGAGATTATTGCTACGTCTGCGCCATTTGGCTAACGTTTAGAATGAAAACCTTTAAAGACTATCATGATCTTTATTTAATCACAGACACTCTACTTTTAGCCGATTGTTTTGAAAATTTTAGAGATATTTGTACTAAAAATTATGGTCTAGACCCTCTTTGGTATTTCACATCGCCAGGATTGTCGTTTGATGCATTGTTTAAATTTACTGGGGTGGAGTTGGAACTCTTAACTGATATTGATAAATATTTGTTTTTTGAAAACCCTCATGGCGGGGTTAGTTTAATTTCAAAGCGAAAAGCAGTTGGAAATAATAAGTATATGAAAAACTATGACCCCAGGAAACCAAGCATGTTCATCACTTGAAACGATTCCAACAACATTTATGGATGGGCTATGAGTCAAGACATGCCCACTGGAGGATTTAAATGGATGACACGCGAGGAACTATATGAATGGGATAAATTACCAAAATGGGAAAGTTGTGTTTTAGAGGTCGATTTGGAGTATCCTTTTCACCTCCACGATCACCACAACGACTTCCCCTTAGCCACGGAATATGTCGAGGTTAATAAAACGGTTAAACTTATTCCCACGTTACTCGATAAAACTAAATATAAAATTCACCATACGTATTTAAAGTTCTTAATACAAAAAGGGTTAAAAATAAAAAAAATACATCGAGGTATTAAATTTTTTAAAAGCCCTTGAATGAAACCTTATATCGAACATAACACGAGATTAAGGGCGAAAAGTACTGGTTTTGAAAGAGACTATTTTAAACTAGTGAACAATTCTATTTATGGTGAAACAATAGAAAATGTTCAAAACGGGCTGAAATCACTATTACAAACGAACTGGATAAGTCCCAAAAACTATTTAATAAACCCACTTTTAAATGTACGACAGAGTTCGAAAATGACTTAAGAGCCATACACATGGAAAAAAATAAAGTATTCTTGAATAAACCAATCTACATAGGTTATAGTGTATTGGACGTTTCTAAAATCAACATCTGTGACTTCATTTTACTTTCATAAAAAACGTATTTGGAGATCGTGCGACGCTTATATTCACGAACACCAATAGTACTTATCATGAAATACAAAGCAACGATTATTATGAGGAGATAAAACCTCATTTAAAAAAATGGTTTGACAAAAGTTTATACCCCAACGGTCATACGATTCCTAATAACATCAACAAAGGGGTGTTGGGAAAATTTAATGAGGTATACCTTACAAAACAAATTAAAGAAATTATCGCCTTATGACATAAATGTTATAGCATCGTAACCGACGATGATAAAGAAAAGAAAAAATGTAAAGGTATTAACAAACCAGTAGTCGAACATGAAATCACCCACGAAGACTACAGATTATGCCTAGAGAAAAACATCGATTTGTACAGAAAAGTAACCAGGTTTAAAGCTAAAAAACATGTCATCTACACGGAGGAAACCAAGAAGCTGGCGCTAAATAGAAACGATGATAAAAAAATTATCTTAGAAGATGGCATCAACACAAAATCGTATGGACTTTATAACAACATTATACACCATCGTAATAGTAGGTTATAGTAACTCGTCGATTTTGTTACAGGAGCGTATACCCTAGTATTGGAGGTGACCGTTTGTATAAACTACTACTAGAGATGAGGAAGTAGGCAACTTTTTTTCGGTGAGTGCGTGAATGGACGACGAGCAATTTAACGACCCGTTGCTACAGTGCTTTTGGTCTTATGGTAAAATTTCGTAATAGTATTTTATAGTAATATATCGATTTTGTGACAGGAGCGTAGAAATTATTATTAAAGACTTTAAGAAAAAAAGTTACTATAAATGTAAGGTATTAACAAACCAGTAGTCGAACATGAAATCACCCACGAAGAAGGTGAAAAAATGTAAAGGTATTAACAAACCAGTAGTCGAACATGAAGTCACCCACGAAGACTACAGATTATGCCTAAAGAAAAACATCGATTTGTACAGAAAAGTAACCAGGTTAAAAGCTAAAACAGTCTTGGGGGACGTCGGAACACGTCAAAAGAGAGAGTTTTAGATTGATGTTTACGGCGAACCACTAACTGCTAACGGCAAACTTTAAATCACATTAGATTGTACTGTCAACAGTTTTGTAGAGCGAAATTGCAAAATCATGCTTTAGTTCATTACATAGGTTCCCGTAACATCGAACAACTGGCATTGTTGACTTTAAAATGCGGCTTAAACTTTGCCGTTTGCAGTCAGCGGTTCGCCGTAAACGTCAATCTAAAAGTCCCATGGCCAAGTCCGAGGGTCCCGAAAGCCTAATTGAGGGCTAGGCATGCTGTAGTTGTGCATTGTCTATTCAAAAATAAATTGCTACATCCTTAAAACGAAGCAGTCTCGTTGCATCGTTTAAAAGTTGGAAAACATGTTCAATCACTGTAATAATTTTTTATATAAAAAAATTGTTCTAAACGTTAATCAGCTGTGTTGGTTTAGTGTTTCATGGTAGGAACCATTGTATGTGGTATGCCTAGTAGCCAATCGGATCTGCAGGGCTTGCGAACCTCAGAGACTTCCCTCTGGGACGCATTGTAATGAGTCCCAGCGTCCTCTAAAACTGTTTCAAACTATAGTCTACACAGTCATCAATCGCGACTGCTTGGCCTTCAGGGCCAAGGGACTTCGCCCCAAGACGCATTCTAAGGGGTCCCAGGGTTCGGTAGGCCGTGGACGCTCAATCGATGACTAGAAAGGCAGTAGTTGTTACTATGAAACAGTCTTGGACACTGTTCAATTAGACCCGGGACAACATTTTGTCGGGACCAAGCGAGGGTTCCTGTCCGTAGAGGCGAGTCACTCAGGTCAGATCTTGCCCCAGGACTCCCTGACAAGTCATATGAGCAGCAAAGTTATTTTCTAAAACATGCCAAAACAATTTTTTCCCGGGGTAAAGAGTTGTCTCGGGACAACAGTATGTCTCGGGTTTGTGTGGACAGGCTTTCGATTTGATCGACCACCGCTTAGTTGTTAAGAAGATTTCTGGGTTGCCTATTCCTCACTAACTGATTTCTTGATGAATCGGAAGCAGCGGGTTAAGCATTCCCATGATCGTTTCCAGAGTGGGGAGAGGCTCCTTCAGGAGTTCCCCAGGGCACAAAACTTGGGCCTTGGTTATTCTTGTTGATGATCAATGACCTACGAATTTACGATTCTGCCACTTGAAAATATGTTGACGATACTACTATCGCTGAAGTAGTTCACAGAGGACATGATAGCCAAGCCCAATACGTTATGAACACCGTAGAAGAATGGTCAAAGGCTAACAAACTTCATCTCAATGCAGAAAAATGTAAGGAACTAACAATTGATTTTAAATCCAGAAAACTAAGTTTCGCCCCTGTGACAGTTAATGGCCAAAGTTTACCCGTAGTTAAAACTTCCAAGGTTTTAGGACTTGTTAACTCGAGTACACTTCAATGGAACGAGCACATCTGTGCGATCACAAAGAAGGCTAACGAGGTTCTATTTTCTGATATTGCTAAAGTGAGCAAAGGTAAAAGCCGAAGACATCGTGACCTTTTATTGTACAGTCATTAGACCTATTTAGAGTACTGTGCTGCGGTCTTTAACAACTCACTCCCCAAGTTCTTGTCAGATGAACTTGAAGTGGTACAAAAACGCATGTTAAGATTCATAACGCCTGGAGTGTCTTATAATTCGATTTTGGAGCACTTCAATCTCGCTCCATTATTTCAAAGACGTGATGAATTGTGTTCAAAACTCTTTAGTAACATTGTAAACGATCCATCGCACAAACTTCAGGTTGTCTGTTTTCACCAAAGCACAAGTCCTTATATAATTGAGAACTAATAGAAGGTTTGAGCTATAAGTTCTTTGAAAGTTTGTATGGTGATATATTTGGTGATAAATTTAAAATTTAAAAGAGACTTGTGATTCCGAAAAGTCTGCTTTGGACTAATCACGGTCCGGGCTTATGGACCGAAAGCTTTGCATTTATAAATTAACGTGGTGTTTCCACAAAACTGTACATTAAAATAAGGTTTGAGCTGTCTCCTGGAAATACAAACAGATTTCAACATTCTTAAATTCCTACAATGTGTAGTAAGTTAATTAACTAAAGTTTTATTGTCTTGGTTCTAGTTAAGTTTACTGTAATCTGATCGTGTAAATAATTAATTACTTTTTAGCCTACAATCACGCAATTCAGCCCATTCGGCTGCAATGTGATTTTTTATTAAACTATCAATCAATCAATCAATCAATCATATGACTTACTTTTGAAAAAGGTTACATCCACCGGATTCTAAAAAAGGTTAAAGTCAATCGAGGGCCACGCCTGAACTAAACGTGTTTATATATTAGCAGAGTGTCTCAAACTATATAGAATTAACTCGGGCAACTTTACGTTGTGTAAATGACAAAAATATAGTTTAAAATTATAACATTTTGAATTTCAGAATGTTTTTCCATTTTTGGGGGGATACAAACCTTCTGAGTATCTAGTTCATAATGACCTATACTGCAAGATATTAGTCATCGAATCGAGCCCGTGAATTTTTTCGGGAGCAGAACTGTACAGCTATTAGAATATGGCCCATGGTATCATTAGCACTGCAGCTATATTGTCTGGACAACACATTGCAGGAGAGGCTGGACAACACATCCAACCACGAGCACGGGTGGTAAAACAACATGTGTTTCCATCTGGGCAGAAACGATGACGAGAAACGCCCCGACAATATACAACGTTCACCTTAAAAAATTCCAAAAAACTTGAGCTTTTTGATAATTGATAGACAACTAGCATTTCTCATGCTATCCAACCATGACTTATATCAGCCAGGCTTGGGTGGCAATGTAATTGAAGTTAACAAATCAATGTGTCTCTAAATAAATTGACACAACTTTCTCGTTTTCTTGTAAACCTAAGGCTCTCGCTAAACTCTCTATGAAATTTCACTTCTGGATTTTGAGATTTCTTATAGAAAATAGATGAAAAAATGCGTATTTTCGGCTGGGACTGATTCAGACAGTAGCAACCACAGCAAATGCTACGGTCAGATTTTTCAAAAAATAGCATAACTTTTTGAGGTTTTAACACGCAGGACGCTGCTGACGTGCTTTCTTAAAAGGATAATCGATTCTACGCTTAGAGTTAATGTCCACCAGGATACTAGCACAGCTCGTAGTGACCATTCGCAGTCCGTTAAGTTCGCAATTGAAATTAGATGGCGTTAGGTATCGGCTAGACAGCAAGACAGCGTTGTAATGGATACTAAATCAGGGCGAATGGAAGTAATTTGTGCGGCATAGAGTTAAAGAGGTTTTAAAATTAACAAGTAAAAATGAGTGGGCGTATGTTTCGATACAGAATCCCACAGACATTGTTGTGGAAATCATACAGTATAGGTCTTTCACGCTTGCTCAATTTGGGACTGTATACCGCAGTCGATCATCAGCAACAGCCAGTAAGATTTATACACGTTTATTACAACGCATATTCAATTGTTATATTCGTTTTACACTCTACTTTACACTAACACGACACTAATGAACATAGTTTTCTGTGGACTTCAAACGACGTTCATTCCACTGATTGTTACGAAAAAGAGAAGAACACATTTCACTATTTTAGCTAATGTCCATAGGAAGAATCATTTGATTACTATCACTCAATGCCTATGCTGCGCGCAATATTCTAATTACAAGTTTTCAAGTAAATCAAGTGATTCCACAGACATAGGAAGCAGGGGTGTTCTGGCCACATAACTAAAATCAAATAAGTTTTGGTGCATGGAAGAAAGTGACTTGGCTATTAGAAGGCCGAATGATTGGCCAACTCGCCTTAAAATTACAAGAACCCCTGAGAGTTTTCTTGAAGAAAAATAGCGGCAACTGGCTCAGTCTTAGTAGCGGTTAAGAAATAGACTAAAGCTGTATTTGCTAGAGATCTAAAACGTCACAACAGTCTGAAAAAACTCTGGAATAGTATAGCATGGGTAAAACGAGCAGTTGACAAGTTTCGGAAGCTGTTGACCAAATATGATTGTGTGATAACTGAATTATTGGCAGATGAATTGAAAAGAGCCGAAATAGAATGGGTGAAAGCAGCCCAATGCAAGTTGAAAGGGCAAGACAATTTCTGTCAGTTATGTCAAGAGCTAGGTTTTTATCGAAGAAACAGGATCTTGACACATACCGGTAGGCTGGCGTTGCTTGTTGATAATTAAAATAGAGCAAAAACAGAACAAATAACTTTCTAAATCAAAATAATTACTAGAAGATAACTGAATCGTTGAAAAAAAATAAACAAAATTGCTGACAGTAAGAAATACACTGAAGACAATACTTGCTATTACTGCATGGTATCTCTTCTCTTATTCTATCCCTCGTGTTTTACAGGTTCCTTTTATATTCGCCCATCTTCCTCATTGTACATTAAGTTTTTAAAACTAATATTTTAAACATTTTTAATAATTATGTTAAAACTAACCTTTGCATATTCCATTTGGAGACTTTTCGTTTCCATTGCAAGAGCTTGGTGAAACACCAATGTTATAATGAAAATCCAAAACATCTTTGAAATACTAGACAATTATAAACAACAAAATATGTTTATTAAACCTGTTTTTTTGTTGCCAGAGCTTTTGATTGTTTGTGTTGAGAGAAAACACGCATGAAAAAGGAAAAAAAGTAGGAACAAGCCTGGAGTTACGAAACCCAGAAATTTCATGCTGGTGTTTAATATGCAAAATGTCTACTTTAGTCGGCGCTCAAAAGTGTTTTTTAGCACAACTGAACAATATCGCAATTATGGTGTGATAAACACAATTCAAGATGAGAGGTATTGCAGTTACAGCTGCTTACATGCAAATACTTTTTGAGAACGCCAATTTTACGCTGCTATCCTTACAGGGGCAAACTCTTGTTTCATTTAGTCTCCTCTTAATTTTGCAAGAACTCTTGCACTCACTACGATTCCCCGTTATGGCTAGAAAAAAGTGACATTTCAAATCACCAGCGGCATGCCATAGTTACACGTCGCGCTCTGCTAGCTTTCCTAACTCCGTTGGAATATGGCAACAATTGCTAAATATATTTTCCAAATTCGTGCTATGTTTGTGTTTTGTTTGAAGCTTGTACTATACGTGAACTGTTGCTTATAAGTAACTATGGGGTTAGTTTTTGAATATTTACGAGGTGGAGTTAACATGAACGGTTTTTTGTCAAATTTCGGCCGTTTCTGCGCAGTCAACTTCACAAATCTCTTGTTCGTAACTGTTAATGACATCAATATTCAACCTTAAAATATACTCGTGAAATTTGTCAATATCGATTAAAAATGCCGCTTTTTTTAAGAACGACTCTTCATTGTGAAGGTGAGAGGTAGAAATTTGCTTAAATATAGAAATTTTTTTGTTAAATCTAAAAATTTAAAAAAGCTAGTACGCTATTTCTGGTCACATTGCATTATATTTTATGCATTAAATGCATGCGTGGACGCCTAAAATACTTCAGTGAAATATCCACATGAAATTAATTTGCACGTGATCAACACTTGAAAACTTTTATTTAACATATACTAGAATAATACTCGACATAGGCATTTTCGAGACACTCTTCGAGAAAACAATAAGTCAGGATCTATTCAGCTGTTGTTTTATCCTGTTGCAATAATATTCACGCCATTTTGCACAATGTCACTTTCTTCTGGCGATGGTGTAAACCAAATATCACTGTTCGAAAAGATCCGTATAGCATTGCAAAAACTATGTGAAATGTGCACGTTCCGAAAAATTTTCGTAAAGCAATCTGATAAAGTCCAGGGCCAATTTCAAGTGAATTTGTGAGTAGATGTACCCATACATCCAGGATCAAAATCCCGCAACGCGTGGACCCCACGCGTGGGAAAATGAGCCTGCGAGACGTGACGCTGACAAGCATGACATCACTTGCGGTTGGTAGAATGGAGTGGATTCCACGCGAGGAAGTGACGTCATCGGGGTGTGCGCACGCATGTGCGCACGAAAAAACAAGAACGAACTCAAACCACGACAAATTTTTATATTTTAAAAAATATATTTTCAAAACTTTGAAACACCAAATAACAATACTTTTCAAGACTTTGATAAAAGGTATAGCAAATGTCTTTACATGAAAATACGATGACTATAAAAATAACTGTTCGAGAAATGTTTATTGATTCTCACTCCAATAGTATAGATAACCCAGTATTTCTTGGTATGCGAAGACATAGCCAAGGATCAAAATGGCTATAATTTATGCTAACGAAGGATCAAAATGGCGATAATTTATGCCGACCGATCAAATTCATCATATGCATTCCAGCCAGGCCAGAAAGGCCATATAGAAAAAATAGACAGGCCAAAAAACGCCAAAAGGCAGGCCAAGCGGGCCGTAAAGGCCAATCAGGCCAAAATGGGACACGCAATGGCTGGCTATCCCATCTCACTCCATAGTTGAAAGGATCTTTAGGAGCAAAAATATCATTGTCAGGGCTGACTAAACATATTATTAAATAAACACGGAATAACGTTTAGAACAATTTATTGCTTTGAATATAACAGTTTACAGTGAATCAACAATCTGTCCAACTTTTAAGCGGTGCAATGAGACTACCTTAGTTTAACACATTAACGATAGTACAATTCATTTTTCAAAGGAAGGAAAAAGGGGGTTTAACGAATACGAAAATGTATACATTTTTAAGGCAAAACATGCAAACGAGTCTCTTATTAGCAGGATTTGTGAATTAAAACACAGACAAAGCTTAACGTTTGTAACAATATATTTATAAAGTATAACAATGAATTACAACAACAAATAGTTCTTAAACATATTGTCCAGGCTTAACAGTGTCCTCCAGCTTAGATCGCTTGACTTTGTATACTGTTCCGTCTTCCGCAAGCAAGAGCTTACGTTTTTGTCCCTTGTGCTCCACGGGTTTGACATCCAGCACTTTGACCGCTTTACGTTTCTTGTTGGCAGACAGTAGCGGTACGTTGTCGTACTCTAATATGCTAGCCCAATCTCCGTGCTGCACAACTTTACATACAGCAAACTTCTTTCTGGTGGAAGACAACTTTATTTTGGATATTTGGATTTTGCATCCGGCTGTCAGTTGTTCTTTCTGTTCTTCCAAGTTATCTCCAGCCAGGTAAAGTACGCCATTTTCCAGCTTGACAACTAGTTTCTGTTGACCATAGTGCTCGATGTAGCCGATAGCCACGAGTGCATGCGCGGAACCAAGTGGAAGCTCCATCAAGTTTCGCATGTGCTTGTAAGGTACCATTTCTTCCCTTGTCATTGTTGGTAGAGTTTTAGAAGACGTTGTCGGCTCCACTTGCAACTTTGCTAACTTTGCTGTTTGTTCTCGTATTTCTTTCGTCACTTCCACCAGTTGACGTTTGATGGAATGCTCTTCCATATCCTTGGTCAAAGTCATGTTACAATAAACAATGACATTTCTTTGTGGCGTGCGACCCCACCCTGTTACGTTTAGGATTGCAAATGGTTTCTCGAAGAGAGTGAGGTAGTTTCTCTTGGGATCTCTTACCTTCTCCTTTTCTACTTCCGCCAGGTTGTCGCGTATGTATGTTTCGATGTACTTGTTCGAATAGCAAAGTCCTAGCGTTTCGTTTTGGTCTGTCGCCAGCAACATGGTGTACTTCTCTCCAAACTGTGTCTGGGTCTCTCGCATCGCCATGACGTTGTAGGATCCCAAAGTCAGATTTTTAAGACGGGTGATTTTGTTGTCGGAGAAAGTGTTGCAATAATTATCCAATAAGCTTAGTTTGTTCTGTTTCTCTGCGATTGCATCTTCGAAAGGTTTTCGACATTCCTGTATTTCTTTAGCTGCTTCTTCAGCAATATCTTTCCAATGTTCGTTTCGCTCCTTCTCGTTAGCTTGAAGTTGCTTGTCAGTCGTTGGTAATTTGACTTCTAAAATATTTGTTCGACATAGCTCCATGTCTACCTTACAGTTCTTATTTCCTTGCACACGTGCGAGATGAGGTATGCAGTTCTCGTGGGGAACAAACCCTGCTTTGTCCAACAAGAATGCATTAGCTTCTTTACTTCCTTCGAACCAACTGTAAACTCCACCTTTGGACACCAATCTTGTCATAAAGTCTGCATCTCCATCTTTACGGTTTTTAAAATATCGCGCTCCGGAAATGTCCACGTATACATCTTCGATCTTGCTTTTGCCTTTCTTACGTATAGTTTTGCTTCGATCGCACACTTCAATGATATCCAGAGGTAGTTTAGAACCGAGGGTTAAATTAGCAAGACACCACTTTTCTTTCTCTGCCCAGCTTTCCACAAACTGTCCGCTTATGTTCTTTGTCATCTCGTTGTACGTGTAGACGATCAGTCCAACATCGCGCGTTCTGTCTATGACGACCAAGCTATGTAACATGGCGTCACAGTATGCTCTCCAAGTATCTGCAAATGGAGTGGAGTAGACCAAAGAAGGCAACACATATTGCGTTATGCGTAGGAGGGTATTCTCCATAACAAGGTCGCAGGGAACGTTGTCTGCGCAATAAAACGTCACCTCAGCCCGAGTCAAACCACGATCTTTAGCTAAATCGCGAGCCTTGGCTAAACGAGTATTCTTTTGGCATACCCAGTCCTTCCAATGCTGCCCGACGGTTTCTCGTACGCTCTTGCTCTCTAACATCTGCACCATTTTGTTGTAAATTTTGCAGCGGGTCATTACGCTTTGCACAGTTTCCATGTAAGTGAGGCAGTTGTTTCCGACTTGGTCGCTGTTGTCCAGAATTGTTCTGTTTGCATCCACTGTACATCCTTGCATACGAAAGTCTTTGTTTGTCGTCATGTGGTGGATAACTTCGTCCTTGTCAAAGCTGCCGGAGTAGTCCATGGTCACGTCGATATCTTTTAGGAAGATATTTCTAATCCTGTACTCGTCGGTCCGTAGGAACTGGAGAACATTGGAGTATTCTTCGTCTGCACAGGCGATCTTAAATTCCTGCACGTAGTAGACAGTTTCGTCAGTCTCTTTGGATTCGAGCCTGCCATACACTTTGTTTAGATCTTTCGCTTGTTCCTTAACAGACGATAAGGCGACAGCTTTGACTTTGCATTTTTGCAAACCATAATGCTTAAGCATATCTCGAATATGTTTGTTGACATGTCCGACTTCCGTGTAGGTTTTCTTCGCCGTCACGAAATAATCTGGCACGTAGACATAAAACAAGAAGTTGTCCACGAACTTGTCACTGCATGGCGAAAAACCAACACCGTCCTGCTTTCCATAATTGTTAAATTCAACAGAACCGGTTTTGTTAAGAGAATTCTCCTTTGCCAACTTCTCTAAAACCACAGTACTCTTGTTGGAGCCACCAAGAATAGCACGTCGAGAAAAAAGACCTATAGCTTGCATATTGTTAAGTAAAGTTAGATATTTTCGAAGAGATATTCACAGCACCAAGCTATAACACATTATGAGAGAAAAGCTGCGAAGGGTGCTTTATATAGCGCATTTTTTGCAAGCTAATCACTTTTCGTAATGACGTCACAATAGTGGAGTGTGACAAGCCTGGGCTTGCCTTGGTTAGGACGCCTACTCAGCAATCGGGCCATCGGGCCTAATCGGGCCAAAAAGTGCCGTTTCGGGCCTAAACGGGCCACATAAAATAGGAAATATTTTGGGAAAAAAATCATTTGGTGTTAGTTATTCGTTCGGTAAAGATGGGTCGAACAAGGAGAAACTGTCCTGTGTTTGGCTGTGGTAATACAAATCTAGCAAGGTTAGCGAATCATCTTGACCAAGTGCATGATATGGACATAGAGGAACGCAAGAAATGGCTAAAGTGGAGTAAAATAGGAATATGTGTACCTAGACAGAGTGAAGAACCAAAGGAATTCGATGTGGAAAAGAGTTTGGAAAATTTGCTAGGGCGACAAGAAGAGATGGAGAGAAGCTTTAACGTTTATTTAAGAGATGCAGCATTAAAACATGGACAAACACGTAAACGAAAACCTTCTAAATCTAGAGAAACGAAAAAAGACTGCAATAAATGGTTAACATTTTAATTTGTGTACACCACTACTAAAAAGTACCGTTGTTGCCAGCGAGCAAGAAGCGTAAGCAGTCAAAGTCTGGATATCAAACCCGTGGAGCACAAGGGACAAAAACGTAAGATCTTGCTTGCGGAAGACGGAACAGTATACAAAGTCAAGCGATCTAAGCTGGAGGACACTGTTAAGCCTGGAAACGTTAAGCTTTGTCTGTGTTTTAATTCACAAATCCTGCTAATAAGAGGGTAGGGATAAAACGCAAAAACGGAATGGCGGAATGACGGAAACGGAACGGAACGGAATGGGGGATAAAACGCGGAATTGGGGATAAAACGCGGAATTGGGGATAAAACGCAGAATTGGGGATAAAACGCGGAATTGGGGATAAAACGCGGAATTGAGGATAAAACGCGGAATTGGGGATAAAACGCGGAATTGGGGATTTATTTATTTATTTATTTATTTATTTATTTATAACATTTATTTTCACACGGTGGCCTATTCAGTTGATCTGATTTTCAAAGGG
>JAOBYK010403013.1:0-15532 GCA_025434845.1 Phenganax subtilis
TAAACCACCAAAATAGGATAGTTCTATGTTAAATACACTTATTTTCAAAGTTTCACAAAAATTGAGCCATTAGCCAAGGAAAAAATAGTGTTTTTATAGTGTAAACACGTATAGCCAATACAAAAATATTTACGCATAAAAATATATACGCTTTCTTATGGAGTTAGCGTTCCAGATGTATTTACAGTTCATTCATCAAGCACAAATATACAGCCAGGACCTGACCACCCTCCGCGTCTGCACCTTAGGCCACTGAATCGATTGATCAGTGGAAAATCATAAACCGACACAAAAGAGGGGAGAAAGACAAAAAAATTTTTTTCTTCCTTTATATCACCAGTCTAAACGTCACTGGCTGACTTAATGACAAATACTCCGGCTTGGCACTCCCCATATCCCCTAGTTGAGGGTTTGCCTGACACCCAGGCTGTGTGCAGTGCTGCGATTCCTAAGCTGTTAACCTTGGTTACTACGTAACCTCATTATATGAGGCTCAGGAATTGTACGAAACTACGTGACAAAGCAGAACCGGTAATTTCGTGTTAATCTAATATATTGAAGAGATCTTATTTGAAAAATTGACTTACAATATAATTTAATATAGATTAAATATATAACGATTGATTAGTTAGTAAATTACTAACATAGTTGCCCATTCACTTACGGTGTTTTGTGAAAATCTGTTGTTTTTTTTTTAAATTAGGAAATGTATATAAAAACAAGTTATTGACCCAAAAAGTCTATTTACAACAATGTAATGACAAAGTTTTATTCAGACTAAAAGCTATCGTTTGCAATGAAAAAGGCTTCAATATGTCAAAATATGATTGAGTCTTTTGTTGTTAGAAAGTATTAACTCTTCAATTTGACCACCATTTGCTGCCCTGACTAAACCCAAATCAAACTTAATCATATTTGGATTTCCACGGTGATATATTTTGTATTTTGTCCTAAAACATAAATATACCGCCGACCGAGCGGGTTTAGAAATTTAGTTCTGTATATGTTTTATGTTGGATATTTTGCACCATAGAAATTGGTCCGTCGTTTATAATAGAGGTTCAGATCTGACTTCCAGTAACGGTACCACTACATTTTGGTACCTAAACTCGTATATGATTGGTTAGTCAGTTATATAAGACGCATCTCATTCGTTATTGGTAATGGATGTCAAATCTGAACCTCTTTAATACTGCATGCAACATGGCTTAAGCCCGTTCTCCACTACGCGAATTTTGTCGAGCGAAAAATAAATCCAGCAACGTGATTCGCTTGCAAAATAATTTGTCGCGAAAAGGTCGAAAACGAACCAATCACGCTGCCACATTTTTTCTTCGCGCGAACAAATTCGCGTAGTGGAGAACGGGCTTAACGCGAATACTGTGTATTGCAATTTGCTGTACCAAAATGTTCTGGTTCAAACTTATTTTTAAAAGAATTTCTTTGGACTAAAAGTGTAGAAAGAATTTTTATATAAACGGTTGTCTCCTGTACAATTTACTGATGGGTTGTGGTACACGGCGTAGATTATGGATTAAAGACGACTAATTCAAAATGTTAAGAAATTGATGTTGTGAATTGCTTCAAGTTAGCAAATGAATTGATCGACATTTTTTGAACGCTTCTATTACCATGACTGTAAACGCCTGAAAAAAGATATGTTCAGCTTTGTTAAAAAAAAACAACAAGAAGTGAAGGACATAGTGGTTTACTTTTGCAGGCTAGTTTTCCGTAAAGTCTGTAAAATTATAAAGGAAGACAATTTTTTAAACTTATATTATAATACTGTTTAATAAGTAAACTATTAAAGACAAAACTGATGAGAAAATCTTACAAGAAATGTCTACTGTAGTCAAATGGAGAAGAGTGAAGCCCTTTTTAGTAAGACAGATTTTTATTGGCAGTCACTATGAAGGGGTCGTTTATTGGTTCCTAGAAACCACATGAAGTTTATTGTTGTCACAACGACCGCTGGTAGAACAATGCATGCGCATATGTAGCAAAAGTAGTGAAAACCACGCGGTACTATTGAGCAAAAGGACTAACGCTAGTTTTGAAGAGCTGGATAATCTGTGAAATTGAAACGCTGTTTTGAGACGAAAACCATCCCTGGTGATTTAATATGAATGAAATGCGTATTTACCTGGGCCGTTTGCATAAAAAACGTAGTTAAAGTCAACTATAGCTAGCCACGAATATCAACCAAGCATAAACGCGTATTCAAGATTTAATTTCTATTAAATACAAAAACGTAATCAAGAGTTTTATACAATTGGCCCCTGGAAAATACTAAACTACCATAAGTCAGATTTATAAGCTAAGTTACAACGGATGTTAGGTCCTTGCTGATTTGGCTCTGGTACAAAAAATAACATGCAAATGCATGTGGCACCTATGATAAGAAAGAAAAATTTCCAGTTGGACAAAAATTTTAGTAATTCTAAGAAAATAGACATACAAGCTTCTCAGAAGAAGAACAGCGTTTCTAAGTAATATCATATGCATAGTCATCAGTGAAAGTGCTTGTGTATAAGTTCTAAGAGAATCAAGGTTATGTAATAGCAACTCTAGTGTTTTTTGAACCATATTTCCGAGTATTGTAGTAATATGGTACTATAACATGTTTTGCTCTTATGTACCCAAGGCAACCAAGTGTTTGATTATAGACAGAGCCAATCAGAGAACATGAAATATACCTGTTTTGAGTGTTTTGACCATGAACAAAGTCGTGTCGTTTCGAACAGGCGTGTATCTGAAATGTAAGCACCCAACCCGAAAGCGAGCTATGTAGTATTCGTGGTATATTCGGATGAGAAATGGCGTGTGGATATCCCTCGGACAGTGGATACGACGAAGAAAGATTCGAAAACAAAGTAGACCCGAAGTTGATATGTCCAATATGCCACAATGTGCTCAAAAATCCTGTACAGTGTTCGAATGAGCATTACTTCTGCGATTCATGTGTGCGAAAACATTTACGAGAAAATTCGGAAACTTGTCCTACATGTCGGCATCATTTGACGGAGGCGTCTTTGAAGAAACCTCCGAGACTTTTGCTAGAGTGGTTGCATGGTCTAAAGATTCGCTGTGATTATGTTGGGCGAGGCTGCCATGAATTGATCAAGTTGGAATTCCTTGATGGTCATCTGGACATTTGTGGTTATTCGCCAACACGTTGCACAAACCAAAGCTGCCCAGAAGTATTCAACCGAAGGGACAAATTGCGACATGAGAGTGAACTTTGTCAATTTCGTGTGATCGTTTGCGAGGAATGTAAGGGAGTTCTGACGTGGAGGTGGAGAAGAGTTCACGTGTGCTTCATGAGAAGAGATATGGACGAGTTGTCCAGGAGGTTTGAGAGATTCGAGAAAGATGTCGGAGAAATGAAAGATGAAGTGAAGCAAATCAAGGTGACTCAAGAGGAGTTCATTAAAGAAGTTCGGAGTATGATGGCCAGTCGAGATGATGTAGATGGCTTGAAAGCAGAATTGGCGCGTTTGCACGAAGTGGCGAACGAGAGGAGTGATTTGTTCACTGGTAGGCAAAAGATTTTCGTTTGCGGAGGGAATGATGGCAAAGCACTTTTTAACTCCGTGGAGTCATACAGCTGGGCAGAGAATGCTTGGACACTAGAGGCAGTCATGAACGAGCGACGGACTTCCCCGTCGGCATTCGTCCACGGGCGTCAAGTGTTCGTGACTGGAGGATGGAATGGTACTGAGAACACGGATAGTACTGAATGCTTGAATGTTGACGTGGAACCTTTGAAATGGATCGAGAGTCCTGTCAAAATGCCAATCAATTGTCGCGGCCACAGGGTGGTTTGTTATGAAAATAGTGCAATTTTAACTGGTGGGTGGAATGGTGAGAATGCTTCAGATGGAATTTACGAAATTCGGCTAAATCTTCCGTACGACACTAAATTATTGACGCAGATGCCAGAGCCAAGATGTTTCCACGGTTGTCAGATTATTGACAAGAAAATTGTACTTGCTGGAGGGAAGATATCAAATTTCTTTAGAGACGCTAAAAACACTGTATACGTTTATGATATAAACGATAATACATGCAAAGAAATGGCACATCTGCCCTTTGCCATTTCTCATATGGCTACTGTTATTTATAAAGGTAATATAGTTTTGATTGGAGGAATCAATGAGAAAGATGAAACATTAAACACAACCATTATGTATGATGTGAAAACAGGAAACTTGAAAATGTTGCCTAACCTTAAACATAAAAGAGAAGGATGTGCAGCAATTATCACGGGCAATGTTATTTTAGTCTTTGGTGGGTATGATCGGGAAACTAAAACAGCTCTTGATTCAGTGGAGCGTTTAGATTTGAACACTGGTAGTGCATGGAAAGAACTGTCACCCATGACAACCAAACGTGCCGGACATGTTGCATTTCTGAAACGAATTTAAATTGTACTCACATTTAAACAGCTTGCCTTTCGCCGTTATTTTTTTAAATGCAGTACTTATGTATGAGAGTTAAGGATTGTAGATAGATAGATAGTTTGTTAAACATAATTACATAGTAGCCCTAAGGCTGAAATGCGTAATTAATTGTAACAACGTATTTACAATGAATAATATAATCTAATGAGAGTATAATAGTTAGAAACATATCTACTGTGAAATCTAAAAATATTTAAGAGTCAATAAAAAGACTACACGTGACAGGAGTAAAAATTTTCTGATAACGCATTATTTTGCTTTTAACGTTGAATGTTCTTCTATGCCTAAGGTGATAATTTGATTGGTGTTCTTGTGGGGGTAAGGTATGCAACTTGTGTGTCTCATCGCAAATTATCTTACTAAATACGTTGTTACACAAGTCTTGTCTACGCCTTTGTAGCGTTGGAAGTTGGAATTTTTCCAGGTTGTGTTGGTAAGAATTTCTAGGAGATAGGATCGAGAGCACACGTTTTAATCCTTTTCAAATCATCAGATAAATACTTTGGGAGCGAATGATGGAAAACTGGAGCGCAGTACTCAAGTACAGGTCTGATGGAAGTACAGTAAAACAGAATGATATCTTGATCAGATACTAGATTTGAAAATAACATACTCCAGAATCCAGATCGCGATATGACTTTTCGAACACCCTGGTTGAGACTCGCGAACACCGCTATGAACGATTACAATTTGTAAACGCGTGACGTGCGCTCATGGGCTTGAAATACGCTTCTTTTCGTAAAATAAGCTTACAGCTCAACATTTTAACTTTTGTTCTCAATTAAATGTCGTGAAAAAAGGCTGTTCGCTGTTACATATGTCAGCTTGCATGAAAATGTTTTTTAAAGCGAAGTATTAGGAGTTTGTTTGACTACCAACGGGTTATCGTTAAACAATAAATTTTTCAGTTTCAAGAACGAAAGTCACAAGAGCGTTGCCAGCCGTTAGCCACATAGGAAAACTACGCTTAAATACCACCTTGCCACATGAACGAATAAACGTATCTTTCGATAAAATCTGCTAATATACGGCAGCACTTCACGTGCCAAAGTAGGTTCTAGTCTAATTATTAGTGCGATTGGTGACAAGTTATGACTAGCCGTGTAATTTAGTATAGAGTAAATATACAAAGGTTGATTAGTTATTAAATTACTCGCAGTTTTCCATGCATCTATGGTGTTCTGTGAAACTCTGTTATTTTTTACATATCAGTGAATTTAAAAACAAGTTATTGACCCGAAAAGTCCATGTACAACAATGCAATAACAAAGTTTGATTCAGACTAAAACTTATTGTTTGCAATGAAAAAGGCTTGAATATGTCAAAATATGATTGAGTCTTTCGTTGTTATAAAGTATTAACTCTTCAATTTGGCCACCATTTGCTGCCCTGACTAAACCCAAATCGAAATGAATCATATATTAATTTCCGCGTTGATACATTTTTGTATTTTGTCCTAACATATAAACATACCGCCGACCGTGCGGGTTTAGAGATTAAGTTCTTAATTTTTTTTTTTTATTTTCGCTGCATAGAATTGGTCCGTCGTTCATAATACAGAGATTCAGATCTGACTTCTATTTCCGGTACCACTACCTTTTGCTACCTAAACTGATATTTGATTGGTTAATCAATTAGATAAGACGCATCTCATTGGTTAGTCTTGGTAAATGGTAGTCGTATTGGTTATGAAAGTCAAATCTGAACCTCTCTAATATTGCAACATAGGCTAACGGATACTGCCTATTGGCATTGCTACACCAAAATGTTCTGGTTCAACCTTATTTTTAAAAGAAGTTCTTATATAGAATTTATACATAAACAGTTGTCTCCTGTACAATTTACTGATGAGTTATGGTATATGGCGTAGGTTATGGATTAAAGTCGACTAATTCAAAATGCTGAGAAATTGATGTTATGAATTGCTTCAAGTTAGCAAATGAATTGATCAACATTTTTTGAAACGCTTCTATTACCGTGACTGTAAAGGCCTGAAAAAAGATATGTTCACTTTTGCTGAAAAAAAACAAGAGCTGAAGGACATAATAGTTTACTTTTCCAGGCTATTCTTCTTTAAAGTCTGTAAAATTATAAGGGAAGACAATTTTTTAAACTTATAGTATAATACTGTTTAATAAGTAAACTATTAAGGACAAAACTGATGAGAAAGTCTTACAAAAAATGTCTACTGTAGTGAAATGGAAAAAAGTGAAGCTTTTTTCAGTAAGACAGATTTTTATTGGCAATCACTATATGAAGTGATCATTTATTGGTTCCTAGAAAACACATGAAGTTTATTATTGTCACGACGACCGTTGGTAGAACATTGCATGCGCATATGTAGCAAAAGTAGTGGAGAGCACGCGGTAGTATTGAGCAAAAGGGCTAACGCGAGTTTTAAAGAGCTGGATAATCTGTGATATTGAAACGCTGTTTTAAGACGAGTGCCATAACACCTATGATAAGAAAGAAAAATTTCCAGATGGACAAAAATTTTAGTAATTCTAAGAAAATAGACATGCAAGCTTCTCATAAGAAGAACAGCGTTTCTAAGTAATATCACATGAATAGTCGTTAGTGAAAAGGCTTGTGTATACGTTCTGAGAGAATCAAGGTTATATAATAACAACTCTAGTGCCTTTTTGAACCATATTTTCTCTCTAACAGCAAGGAAAAGGCTTAGATTATAAAAAAAATTGTGATAATATTCTAACACACATGTCAACTTCTCAGAACAGCGTATCTAGTACATTCCGAGTATTGTTGTAATATGGTACTATAACATGTTTTGCTCTTATGTACCCAAGGCAACCAAGTGTTTGATTATAGACAGAGCCAATCAGAGAACATGAAATATACCTGTTTTGAGTGTTTTGACCATGAACAAAGTCGTGTCGTTTCGAACAGGCGTGTATCTGAAATGTAAGCACCCAACCCGAAAGCGAGCTATGTAATATTCGTGGTATATTCGGATGAGAAATGGCGTGTGGATATCCCTCGGACGGTGGATACGACGAAGAAAGATTTGAGAACAAAGTAGACCCGAAGCTGATATGTCCAATATGCCAAAATGTGCTCAAAAATCCCGTACAGTGTTCGAATGAGCATTACTTCTGCGACTCGTGTGTGCGAAAACATTTTCAAGAAAATTCGGAAACTTGTCCTACATGTCGGCATCATTTGACGGAGGCATCTTTAAAGAAACCTCCGAGAGTTTTGCTAGAATTGTTGCATGATTTGAAGATTCGCTGTGATCATGTTGGGCGAGGCTGTCCTGAATTGATCAAGTTGGAATTCCTTGATGGTCACCTGGAGACTTGTGGTTATTCACCAGCACGTTGCACAAACCAAAGCTGTCCAGAAGTATTCAACCGGAGGGACAAATTGTGGCATGAAAGTGAACTTTGTCAATTTCGTGTGATCGTTTGCGAGGAATGTAAAGGAGTGCTGACGTGGAGGTGGAGAAAGGTTCACGCGTGCTTCATGAGAAGAAATATGGACGAGTTGTCGAGGACATGTGAGAAATTTATCAGGAAAGTGGAAGATGAAGTGAAACAAATCAAGGTGACTCAAGAGGAGCTCATTAAAGAAGTTCGGAGTATGATGGCCAAGTCAAACGAAGTGGCGAATGAGAGGAGTGATTTGTTCACTGGTAGGCAAAAGATTTTCGTTTGTGGAGGGCATGATGAAAAGGGAGATTTTAACTTCGTAGAGTCATACAGCTGGCCAGAGAATACCTGGACACCAGAGGCAGTCACGAACGAGAAACGGTCTTTTGCTTCGGCATTCGTCCATGAGCGTCAAGTGTTCATGACTGGAGGATGGAATGGGACTGAGAACACAGATAGTATTGAATGCTTGAATGTTGACGTGGAACCTTTGGAATGGATAAAGAGCCCTATCAAAATGCCAATCATGTGTAACGGACACAGAATGGTTTGTTGTGAAAATAGTTCGATTTTAAGTGGTGGGTTTGACGGTAATGTTTTGGATCGAATTTACGAAATTCAGCTTAATCCTGCGAACGGTACTAAATTATTGACGCAGATGCCAGAGCCAAGATGTTTTCACGGTTGTCAGATTATTGACAACAACATTATACTTGCAGGAGGACTGAAGTCAAATTTCTTTAAAGACGCTAAAAACACTGTATACGTTTATGATATAAACAATAATACATGGAAAGAAATGGCACCTCTGCCGTTTGCTATTTCTGAGATGGCTACTGTTAGTTATAAAGGTAACATAGTTTTAATCGGAGGAGTCAATGAGAAAGTTGAATCATTAAATTCAACCATTATGTATGATGTGAAAACAGGAAACATGAAAATGTTACCTACCCTCAATCACAAAAGGGCATCTAGTGCAGCAGTTATCACGGGCAATGTTATTTTAGTGTTCGGTGGGTATGATTTTGAAACTAAGAGATATCTTGATTCCGTGGAGTGTTTGGATTTGAACACTGGTAGTGAATGGAAAGAACGGTCACCCATGACAACTAAACGAGCGGGACATGTTGCATTTCTAAAACCGATTTAAATCAGTGTATACGCATTCAAAGAGCTTACCGTTCGCCGTTATTGCTGTAAATATAATTACTATACGTACCGATAGTGCTGATATTTGTGTGTGATTGATTGTAGACAACTAGGTAACAAAGTTAGCGGTAATACTGTTTTTATCTAATTATTAGTGAGAGCTCTGACCACATAATTCAGTAAAGATTAAATCTATAACGATTGATTGGTCTTGATTCAGTGGAGTGTTTAGATTTGAATACTGGTAATGCGTGGGGAGAACTGTCGCCCATGACAAGCAAACGAGACGGACTTGTTGCATTTGTTAAACCACTTTAAATTTTACACACATCTAAGCAGCTTGTTAGTCGCCATTATTGTTGTAAATACAGTACTTATATTAGAGGGTCAGGGATTGTACAAAGCTACGCAACGAAGCAAACAGTAATATCGTGTTAAAGCTAACATATTGGTGAGATCTTTGACAAAGTATGACTGAAAACATAATTCAGTCAAGATTAAATGTGTAACGATTAATTACAATCTACGTTTTTTTTTGAAAAGTTTTTTTTTAACTATTAGGAAGTTAAAAAAACGAGCTGTTGACCCGAGAAAGTGATTTTAATGCAATGCAGTCCAGAACAAATATCGATTTATATTCAGGCTTATCGTTTGCATTGATATATTACTCAGCTATAATTAGATTGCCATTTCACGAGATCATATGTTATTGACTGAGGCGAATATATTTGAATTTTATGAGTTGTGTAATAGCTGCATCATCTTGCATGAGTTTTTGTGGATTTTAGAATTATACGCGCATTGATCCTATATGTGTTTTAGCGCATATATTTCCCTAAGTTCTGATGTTTTAGTTGGTTAGAAGAATTTGGACAAAATCAGAGCAAATGTATATCCTGATATAACTACAATGCATGTATAAGAATATATGTTGCATAGATCTAGGAAGATTACTTGTTTTTGCATGGCTTCTTTTAGTTGTTAAAATTATGTTAAAATCAAATCAATTTACTAGTTTGTTTTTGTATATAACTAATATTGTATATATAACTAATTTTGTATATAATTTTGTATGTAACTAATTTGTATAACTAATACTTATATAACATTTATACATATAATATTTATACACTAATACATAATATAATATATAATATATAATATATAATATATAATATAATATATAATGCATATCATATTTATATATTTTATACTTTATATAACTAATAACTAATTTTGTATATAACCAATATTTTCTGCTCTGTGATTTTAGCTGAAACCCCCGCGCTGAAACTCAAATGTGGTCTTCGTATAATTCACTATTTAATCCAGTGTTTCATTGGTCGAGTAGAGTTGCGTAAATAGTGAGAAGAAGAAAACAAATTAGTTCATTCGGTTTTTGTATGGTGTGGAGTTATTTAACTAGTCGATTTGTATCAAGTTTTAACATTGAAGCGAATCATAATCCCACAAATATTTTTTTACAAAAGAACACAGTTGGATGGCTATTTTTAAGCTGGGCTGAACAAAATATGAACTGAAACAATTTTCAAAATGAAGTATGAATTCACACGAAAATGTAGTTGCTTTGTTACTTGAACATTTTCGGCCCTAATTCACCTTGGATAAGTTAGAAAGATAGGTTGATTTTTTTAGAATGACCAAAAACCTTTCTGTCGAACAGATTGTTTCAAACATAGTTCACATGATAGAGAGGTATGGGGGGTATTCTGTTCATGATATTTAAGGCCGACACACACCGGACGCGTTTTTTAAATTTTGAAAGCGAATAAATCTATCCATGCAAGAAAATTTTAAAAGACGTATAGACTAAATAACTAAAAATATTATATCGTCTTTGAATATCTGGAGAATCTTTACTAGAATCAAAGTTACTAGTCAATGAAAGTCGAAACATCACGTCGCGTAGCCGAGTCGCGTCCGGTGTGTGTCGGCCTTTATGGTAATCTTGTACAGAGTAAAAAAGTCATGAATTTTTCAAAACATGATTGATTAGGTGTCTGCTGCATCATTGCTGTCTTCAAAATGTCTTACTGGCTTCTTCAACCCGTAAAAACTGTTGTGCAAGGGGTCATTGTAATATCGACAACTCACCATCTTTTTTGTAAAGCTGGATTTGAAGAAATCGTGCTAATTCTTTCGTAGCAAGGATTTATGTCAAGACTATAGTGCAAAATCGCAGAAACACTCAAGTCATTGAAATATCAAAGCTACAAAAATGCTGCAGTTCATGATGATTTATCTAGCTTACTAACACATGTTGCATCACTAAGGCCCGTTTTAAACTTCATACAATTGCCTTGTCGAATTCATTAAAAACAGTCGATAATGAGGAGTTTCAACTGATTATCTATTGTTTTAATGCATATATGGCACGACAGTAACGTAGCGTATGAGACGGAAGACGGAAGGTTACTTAATTGTTTTTAGCTTCTTTTAGTTTTTAGAATTACATCAAAATAAAAAAAATCTACTCCTTGTTTTATATTAAATCCTGAATTTGTTTACCATTTTCTGCCTTTTGACTTTTGCTGAAAGCCTCCCACTGAAACCCAGATTTATAGCCCTCTTAATTCAATAAGTAATCCAGTATAGTGCTGGCCTACAGTTATACAAACAGTGCTAGAAGGAAAATAAATAGTTCATTCGAAGTAAATAACTTCATGGTATGAAGTTATTTAAACATGCATGTAGGAGTATATTTAGTTTGAACAGCGAAGCGAAGCAGACCACCACAAATATTTTTCAAAGAGAACACAGTTGGATAGCTCATGCATTATTGAGCATCACTGACCAAAATATGAACTGAAAGTATTTTCATCGTGAAGTATAGATTTACACGAAGTTACAGCTGCTTTGTTACTTGAAGATATCCACGAATCAGCTTGGATGAATTAGAAAGATACGTTCGTTTTTTTAAGGATGACTTAAAATGACATTTTGTCTAAAAGACTGTTCGTCGAAAATGTTTCTTGTGATAGATAGGCGGTGGGTTTTCACTAAACATGATCTTTTCATAGTACTTGTATTAGTCTTGTACTGGGTGAAAAATTAACATGAATATGTCAAGATGTGATTCACTGTTGTTTTTATAAATATCTATTTTTGAGTTTGACCGCCATTTGCTACGCTGATTAAACCCAAAATTAAAAGTAGGGTATAGTAGCACTAAAAAAGAACACAGTTGAATGAAATATTCATAAACTATATTCAGTTATTCAATCACATTTAACAATCTGTTCAGTGTTGTGTTTAAAAGATCATAAGCAAAACTGCTCCGTATTCTGTAGTAAAAATACCAATATCAGATGGAATAACTCTTAAAACCTCTTTTTAATCATATTCTCTCACTAGTAGCAATAAAAAAGGCATGAAAAAGTAAAAAATTGCAGAATGGAAATGCAAGCTTTCGCAAAACAACATGTCCAGGTATGCTATCACATTTTTTGAATACTTTTTGTCTTTTAATTAACGTTTGGTATGGCCAATAACGATGGAGTCACAAAAGAACGCAGTTAGAGATCGATGCAATCTGAGGTGCTTTTACGATATAACCAAAGCGACAGATCATTTACTTTCATTATGTGCTGAAAAACTGCGAGACAAGGTTGTGCCTTTTCAAACAAATATATATAAAGTGTAGTTATCAAAACGAACTATGTAGTTAGATGGGAAATGGCGTGTGGACATCCCTCGGACGGTGGATACGACGAAGACAGATTCGAAGGCAAAGTAGATCCGAAGCTGATTTGTCCAATATGCCAAAATGTGCTCAAGAATCCTGTGCAGTGTGCGAATGAGCATTACTTCTGCGATTTGTGTGTGCGAAGACATTTACAAGAAAATTCGGAAACTTGTCCGACATGTCGGCATTATTTGACGGAAGCATCTTTAAAGAAACCTTCGAGACTTTTGTTAGAATGGTTGCATGGTCTAAAGATTCGCTGTGATCATGTTGGGCGAGGCTGTCATGAGTTGATCAAGTTGGAATTCCTTGATGGTCACCTCAAGAATTGTGGTTATTCTCCAACATGTTGCACAAACAAAGGCTGTCCAGAAAACTTCAACCGGAGGGACAAATTGCGGCATGAAAATGAACTTTGTCAATTTCGTGTGATTGTTTGCGAGAAGTGTGGGGATCGTTTGGTGTGGCGGTCGAGAAGTGTTCACTTGTGCTTCATGAGGAAAGATATCGACGACTTGTCAAGGAGATTCGAGAAAGATGTCGGAGAAATTAAAGATGAAGTGAAGCAAATCGTGGTGACTCAAGAGAAGTTCATTAAAGAAGTTCGGAGTATGATGGCCAGTCTAGATGAAATAAATAGCGCGGTGAAAACAGTAGTGGGGCGTGTTGAAGAGTCATACGAAGTAGCAAACGAGAGGAGTGATTTGTTCACTGGTAGGCAAAAGATTTTTGTTTGCGGTGGGTATGATGGCAAAGCGCGTTTTAACTCCGTGGAGTCATGCAACTGGCCAGAGAATACCAGCACACTAGAGCCAGTCATGAACGAGCGACGGGCTCTCGCGTCGGTATTTGTCCACGGGCGTCAAGTTTTCATAACTGGAGGATGGAATGGGACTGAGGACACAGATAGTATTGAATACTTGAATGTTGACGTGGAACCTTTGGAATGGATGAAGAGCCCTATCAAAATGCCAATTAATTGTCGCGGACACGGAATGGTTTGTTATGAAAGTAGAGCGATTTTAATTGGTGGGCTTGACGGTGATAATGTTTCGGATGGGATTTTCGAAATTCTACTAAATCCTCCATATGGTATTAAGTTATTGATGCAAATGCCAGAGCCAAGATGTTTTCACGGTTGTCAGATTATTGACAACAAAATTGTACTGGTAGGAGGGGGGACATCATCTTTCCTTAAAGATGCTAAAAGCACTGTATACGTTTATGATATAAACAATAATACATGGAAAGAAATGGCACCTCTGCCGTTTGCTATTACTCATATGGCTACTGTTAGTTATAAAGGTAATATAGTTTTGATCGGAGGAGTCAATGAGAAATGTCAAACATTAGACACAACCATTATGTATGATGTGAAAACAGGAAATATCAAAATGTTACCTAACCTCAATTATAAAAGGGCAGCTAGTGCAGCTGTTATGACGGGCAATGTTATTTTAGTGTTCGGTGGGTATGACTTTGAAACTAAAAGATGTCTTGATTCAGTGGAGTGTTTAGATTTGAACACTGGTGATGCATGGAAAGAACGGTCACCCATGACAACGAAACGAAGTGCACTTGTCGCATTTCTGAAACCAGTTTAAATTGCATAAACATTTGAATATCTTGCCATGCGCTGTTATTGATGTAAATACAGTACTTATATATGAGGATCAGTGATCGCACAAAACTAGGTAACAAATGAGGATAATATTGTGTTTTAACACTAAAATAAATTTCAGTGAGATCATTGAGATATAGTGACTAGCAATTCAGTAAAGATTAAATGTATAATGATTGGTTGGCTGTTAAATTACTAGCAGTTATCACTGCACTACCGTTTTTTGCCAAAATCTGTTCTTTTTTAAAAATGAGTGATTTTAAACAAAAGTTGTTGACCAAAAAAAGTGATTTTAATACAATGCAGTTCGTTACGAATATCGATATATATTCAAGCTCGTCATCAAAATACTAGTCGACAACAATGGATTGCTATTTCACGAGATCATATGTTATGCACTGAGATAAACGTATGTGAATTTTGTGAGTTGTGTACGTATATTAATGTGTTAGTTGGTGAGAAGAATTTGGACAAAATCAATGCAAATGTATTTCTTGAAATACAATCGACCATGTTAAAAAAAGGCGACTTGTCGATATGATCAGATTCTTTTGCGGTCCGAAATTCGTTAAAGCGAACGGCTGAAAAACGTTTGCGAGAATGATGTCAAAGTACAGATGATTAGGTTTCTGCTATATGTACAATGTTTTTGTCTTAAGAAGTGTATTCGTCACGTTAAAAACTTTTGCGCAAAAAGTTATAGTCACCTTCACAACTGGCCATCTTTTTTGTTATGGTGGGTTTTTCGGAATCTTGCTCGTTCTGTTGTTGCTAGGGATTTTGAACACTGACAGTGATAGGACTATATGGCTAAATTGCGAAAACACTTGAGCCATTGCAATACCAAAGTTACAAAAATGCTAGACTCATATATGATAATTTATGCCGGTCACTGATATATGTTGACTGAATAATTTGATCATATATCTAAGAAGTTTACTTATTTTTAGCTCCTCTTAAGTGTTAAAAGTTTGTTAAAATCAAATTAATTTTCTAGTTTTTTATATAAAATTTTGTACATGTTTGCCATTTTCTGTCCTGTGACGTCAGGTGAAACCCCCACGCTGAAATCTAGATTTATAGTCTCCTTAAGCCCCGTACAGACGGACAATTTTTCCTTGACAATATTCCTTGACGACATCACTTGCTCGTGTGTACAGTGAACAAGTTTGTATTGACAAGTTTTACAAGCCCACATTGCTCA
>JAOBYK010403124.1:0-37092 GCA_025434845.1 Phenganax subtilis
AGTTTTCTTGTTCAAAAGCTAGCATGACTAGCTTTTAAACAAGGATCCTTGTCAAGGAAAAATTGTCGATTTCTTGTAGTACACACGAGCAAATAATACTTGTCAAAGAAAAATTGCCCGTCTGTACGGGGCTTTACTATACTAATTATTAAACAGTCATGTGACCAATGATCTGAGAGAATTATACTTTATTTACTACACTAAAGTTACAAATTACATTTTAAGCATTTAAGGTTCTTTCAACTAGTTTGTTTTTACAAATGCTTTTTCATAAAATCAACCATACGTTGCAAAGCAAGCTCAGCTGCCTCTTTATTGTAACCCGGCCCAGTTGTATTGGTAAAAGCATGATTTGCCTTGTAGTTATAAATCTCAAAATCAACTTTGCCAGCTTCAAGTTTCTCTCGCAAAGCCTCAACATCCTTTGGTGATGAAAACCCGACAAGATCATCTAGCTCACCAAAGTGGCATTGTAATGGAATCTTGATTTGACCAACATCACACAACTGAGCCCCAGGGATTCCATAGAATGGAGCAGAGGCTGAGATTTCAGCACACAATGCAGCAGCTGCCATTGATAATGCTCCTCCCATACAGAAGCCTGTTACGCCTACTTTAGTACAGCCTTTTGACATCAGATACTTTGCAGCTCCTACAAATTGAGTTATGAACTAAGTTCATGCCTTGACACTTGATCCAAACCAATGTGTTACAAATTTAGTATTTCAGTATTTATACCCGAGATATCCTTCACAGCTCCCAGCCAATCAAGATCATTCATATAGTGACCAGCAGTTTCATGATCTGTGGCAACCTTTCCTCGGTAGAGATCAGGCACTAACGCCACAAAGCCACCTCTCTCAGCAATATCTTTTGCCTCATCTTGAATTTGTTCATTCATGCCCCACCATTCTTGCAAAACTATCAAACCTTGCGAGCTCGATTCTTTACCTCGGACAAAAACTCCAGGACAATCACCTACGGATGGTAACAAATTACAGAGAAGTTAAATCATAACAGCATATAAATTGGCGAAAATGAATTTATTTTAATCGTACCTTTTGCGTTCTGCGAAGCAAATGAAACCTTTTCAACCAGCATAGCCATCGTTCTTGCTAGACCTTGCGTTTTTGAGAACGAGCTTTTCAAAAACTTTGATACACGAGGTACGGAAAACATTCTTCAATCATGATATCGTACAACTGCCCCCCGGATAATTACCAAATTTATGGTACCGCATTTTATCGATCAAGCACCATTATCCTCTAGTAAACGCCTGTTTATATTCTATATATTCTTCCACATTTAAGCGCCCCAAGTGCTTAACTCGCAGAATTGAGGTTCCTGTTAGATTTTTCCAGGGGGGTTAGCAAAATTTGCCGACGTTTGAAATTCAACATGGCGTTAATGAGGAGTGCTTTTCGCCATGGAAAAATTCCATTTTTCTCCACGAAAATCTCACGCTTCCGAGCAGGTATTTTGTATAGTGACGCTCTATTTACATACTTATTAGCCATAAGATGTTCGAGCGGCTAAAACCCTTCGTTATTATCAAATTTACAGTGTTTTCTCTGCCTAATAGCATATTATTTTGTTGTCAAGGGAAGACTTGCATCTTAGCAGTTAGTTAATGATATAAAATATTAGTAAACATATGAACCTATATATTTAGCATCCATGTTTGTGATGTACCAAGAGACACATGAGATGCACAGTCTTGCAACTAGTAGTGGTTCCTCACCTCACGTACCTGTCGTACCATTACTTGGTCCATCAGTCCGACGTCTTCTTGACTCCTATGGTCTCGACACAAATTTGATAAAACCCAGTGGCCATAGAGGACAACTTCTAAAGGGAGACATCCTCAAATATATCAATGAAAACCAGACAACAAAAATAGACTTTACAGACATTTTAAAAGGTGAAAAAAGTTCGACAATGTCAAGCATTGACTGGCTTAACCATTGCCTTACCAAACTTAATTATAATTTTTAGACAAGCTCCCTTCAACCCAAGAGCTGAGTCTCGGCTACGTGGATATAAACACAAGCAGTACAAAACATGTAATGGCGAAACAGATGATAGAATCAAAGATGAACATACCTCACATATACAACACTATTGATTGCAATGTAGATATTCTCTCTGCATTGTGTGATAAATTTGGTCATTCTGTATCAACTAACGACTTCATTATCAAAGCTGCAGCATTAGCACTTCGTCAAGAACCTGATGTTAATGCAACATGGTCCAACCAGGGTCCCGTTTATCTCCATAGCAACAACATTGCAATAGCAGTTGATTCCCCACTTGGACTTGTGACTCCAGTGATAAATAATGCAGATCAGTTGAGTGTCATCAGTATCTCTGAAACTATATCAGTAAGTACGATCAACACAATTCTGCACTAGTGATCCGCTAGGAAGGACAATTAGCTCTCCTGTCCTTTCTCTTAAATATTTAGTACAGTCACAATTCTATATTTCAGGATTTTGTTGAGAAAGCAAAGAGTGGTATACTTAGACCAGATGAATTTCAAAATGCTTCAATGACAATTTCAACCCTTGGAAATTTGGGTGTGAAAACTTTCACATCAATAATTAACCCAGCTCAGTCAGCTGTGCTAGCAGTTGGTGCATTTCAAGAAGTTGTGAGTGATGACCACAAGTTTGCAAACATTATGAACGTGACTCTGTGTTGTGACGGACGAGTGGTTGACGAACAATTAGCCTCAAAATGGTTGAGACTTTTTAAAGACTTGATTGAGAATCCTTTAAAGATGGGTTTATAATTTATTTTGTATTTGTAACAGCGAATAGCAAAAGTTTAAAATTCTGTACATATATGTTGCACAATTAAAGATTAAAGAATTACGCCGCATCTTAATGCGCATGTCACGTAATGTGACGAAAAGGCGTTTATAACGTAGGCGATTATTAGAATACAAAAAACCTCCAGTCACGTGACGTTTGTTCTTCGACACTTTCCTGTTTGGAACACCACCCTTGAATGTCATAAAATGCCGAAAAAATAGCTTTTTTGTTTGCGATTTCTTCCTAAAATGGCTAGAGACTACGACCACCTTTTTAAGCTTTTAATAATCGGAGACAGTGGTAAGTTAACGAGCTATTTTGCAGCGATCAAATTATTTAAATACAGCGTTTATTGCCATCATTCCAGGATGTATCGCCCGATAATCTACTTTGTTTCAATGCGTTTATATTTTGTTGTATTTGCGTTTAGTTTAAGGTTAGAAATTGCCTTTGACAGTTGTCTTCTGTTAGAGTACGTTGTACTAATATCGGTATTTTAGCGATCGTATTTATTTGTTTTGTGTTGGCAAGTAAATTTTCAAGAATTTATTTATGAATGAAATTTAATTATCCTCGTAATGTACCAAAATTGTAGTATTGAGAATTACTATATTCTAAATCTACTATAATGGGTGATTTGACAAAAAGTAATAACTATTTAAAATATGGCTCTCGTGGTTCTAGTTGAATCAAATTGTTCGATGAAACTGGTTAGCAACCATTAAATTGAAGTTGCCACTGGTTACATATACTTCAGCTAGACCAAAACTATCTTATCTCATTTGTAGTAATCAAAAAGTCCTTCAACTGTAATCACCAAAGTCTTGTTTCTTAGGTGTTGGTAAAAGTAGCTTGTTACTTCGATTTGCAGACAATACATTTACTGGTAAATATTTGTTTTTTCTTCAAAATTGTGAGCAAGTACTATTTGTTGTAATCCGGACATATGTGATCTATTTTTAGGTACTTATATAACTACAATTGGCGTAGATTTTAAGATCCGCACTATAGAAATCAATGGTGAAAAAATTAAACTACAAATATGGGACACTGCTGGTCAGGAACGATTTCGAACAATCACATCAACGTAAGGAATACTAACGATGCTATATCAAGCTTATTCAATGTTGAACATTTATGGTCTGTTTTTCCAGGTATTATCGAGGCACTCATGGTGTTATTGTGGTGTACGATGTAACAAGCGCAGAGACTTTTGTGAACGTAAAACGATGGCTTCATGAAATAGAACAAAATTGTGATGACGTTGCTAGGATATTAGGTGAAGTAATATATTTGACTAGTGTTCTAAAATATCATGACAACATTCTCTTCTTATGTTTTCCCGTTTTTTCAGTTGGGAACAAAGACGACTGTCCGGAGAAAAAAGTGGTGATTACGGAAGATGCCACAAACTTTGCTGAACAAATTGGAATCAAGCTGTTTGAAACTAGTGCCAAAGATAACATAAATGTTGAAAATGTAAGTTATGAGACAATATTGCAATGTTGCTCAAAAGGGAGCATCCGGTTTGACTGTAATGTTGTAATGCTTTTCTGTCTGAAAGATAAATATCTTACAACACTACTCTAATTTCCAGGTGTTCACAGAAATCACAAAGAATGTTCTTGCAAAACGAAAAGAGCAAACAAGAATAACAGAAGAGTCAAATATTAAATTGAAAAAGGACAAACACAAATCAAAAAAGAAAAAATCTCGTTGCTCTTTGCTCTGAAACACTACTTACTTGTAAAATCAGGAGAGCTCCAGAGCGATGAATTCCTAGGAAGAATAAACATGAGACACTGACACTAGTTGGTAGATACAAATATTTTGTATTATTTCCTAAAAAATGGACAGTATTCAAGTTACTAATTTTTTCTGTATTATAATAGGAAGATAGGCACTTCTTAAATTTACTTATGTGTGCACAAGTTCAAAAAAATGTGATGTTAAAACTATAAATTTATATTATTAAACCTAAGTTATTCCTTTTGTTTTACTTTTGTGGACACAAGGAAATATAAAAAGTGTCTATACATTATTGAGTAAGGTGAGAATATGGAATATTTAAAATATTTCAATATGAATTTTGCAATACAATCAGCACTTAGCCCAAAACATTTGTAAGCAAATGTATCTTTAAGTGCACCTTGTCTTTTCATTGCTCATATCTCAGAAACTTCCTCACAATTTCTAGGAACTCTTTTGGTTTATCTGCATGAACAAAATGACCAGCACCTGGAATCATTTCAAGCTTGGCTTTTGGAAACATTTTCCTGATTTCATTTATGCCAATGTTTCTAAAATGAAAGAAAAAAAGTGTCGCTGAATAAATCCATTGAGTAGCAATGAGCTTTTCAGAAATATTTTACTCCGTTTAATAGCAGATGATTTTATTAATCAAGAGAAAACTCTTGCCAAGGTAAACTGTTATTTAGGATGCAAGATTCACAGACTGGCGTCATAACAACACTTTTGTGGTTTGATCCAATATTTTCTACCAAGGCCGGATTTAGATGTAAATACGAGGGGAGGTGTCAAAGTATTGGGGAGAGGTGCACTTATTTTAGTAATTTTGGATTTAGGCCTTGCATGTTTTTGGTACTGGGAACAAGATTATTTGCAATTTCAAGGGAGGTGCATTTATTTTCAGGGGAGGAGCCAGAATTCTCAGGGGAGGTGCACACCTCCCCGTACCTCCCCTCAAAATCCAGGTATGTTTTCTACCTCAGAACATCTGATTGCCCTCCGCCAATGAACAGAGTTTCTCCAACGTACGGTGATCTTTTATTTAGTTCAACACCGCCAAAGAGTGTCTCGACATTCGCTTGAACATTGTTGACGTCTACAATCCATTGAAAGCTTCCATCATTATTTTTAACTAAATTCGTAAGCACCCATGCTCGAAGACCGTCAAACTAAAAGGAAGAGAGAGAGAGATGAATCTCACCTACAACAAAAAACTCTCTGGTGTTAAACAGAGTAAAGTAACAAAATAGGATGCATTGCAGCTAAGTTTAATACTAAAACTTAGTCACTTCCTATACTCACTGGAATTGAATGAGCAAGCATTTTATCTGCATCTTGTCTGCTTTTCACTCGAGTTAAATCCAGATGTACCATTGCAGATAACACCATAGGTACTGTACTCATAGTGCCTTCCTTGCTTGAAGCAGAAGTAGGAGTAATATCGACCAAAATCAACTTTTCAATAACATTAGGCATGCTGAGCGCTGCTTCCATCACAATTTTGCCTCCCATACTATGCCCAATCAGTATAGCCTTGGAAACATTCAAGTGTTGTAAGGTCTCAGCAATGTCGTTTGCAAGTAAAGGATAATTCATAATCTCACTTCGTGGACTTTGACCATGATTACGACAATCAACAGCAACAACCTGTTCAATTCATAACATAAACAATTACCTTTAAGATATAGTATTGATGTTAACTGGATAGTTCTATAATACTTGAAGAACAACAAAATTAGCAGAGTTTATCCCATTTAATAACTGGCCAGAGTTTGTCCCCTGTCGAGTCATTTGAAGCTTACCCTTTGTCCTGTTAGCTCATTGTATGTTTTACAAAATGTATGCCAGTTTTTTTTCGACCCAAGCATACCATGCACAACCATTACAGATGGACCACACTCTTCTGTGGTCTCTCCATAGTTTTGATAAGCCAGAACAAGCGACTGTTTGGAAGCATATCGAGAACCAGAAATAAACGTAGATGGATGTTTAAAACAAAATATTCTTTGAGGTACAAGCAAACGAGCACACACCATCACTTTCGAGTTCATTTTCTTTCACTCTCAAAAATCAAATTTTCGCGCATTTCACGAAATTTTTCGCCGGACATTTCTTCGCCTGCTCACCAGCCACCAGCCTACTACTCCTTAACATCTCTAGGCTGCAAGCAGGTTAGATTTTGCTTCCACTTTAGAATCAAATTTTCTTGAGATTTCTGCTTACTCAGAAGCATTTCGTCCAATATACCATAGTCAAAGAAATGTACAGCTAATAAAGTGAAAACAATGGCCCAAGATTGCGATCAAATGTATAAATTCATTATTCTTGGTGATGCAGGTTAGCCATTATTGAATATTTCACACTATTGTAAGTACATGGTGCAAATTTTTTACAATTAGGAACAGTAATTTGTCACACCTTGGAATCCTGATAGTCACACTTTAGAAAGCAGATTAGACCAGATATTTTTTAACGTATTCCAACGAATCATTTATATATTTTTTAGCTGTTGGAAAGAGTTGTTTGCTCAATCAATTCACGGAGGCAAAATATCAAAGTTAGTTTAATACAGTGCCATAACAATAAATTGCTCAATCAACACTTTGCAACATGATGACATCATGACAATCTTTTTTTCTTGTCAGTTAGTTATATTACAACCATTGGAACAGATTTTAAAGTGAAAGTTTTGAATCTTGATGGAGAGCGATATAAACTTCACATCTGGGACACAGCTGGTCAAGAGAGATTTAGGACCATTGTTAGTACGTAAGTAAGACTTCCCTGGTAGAAATCTTACTTAGGATCCTAAGTAAGATCTTACTAAGATCTTGAGTAAGATCTTATTAGGACAATCTTATAAGATCCTGCAGGATCTTACAAGATCTTGAGCAAGATCCTGTAAGATCTTATAAGATCTTAGAGTAAGATCTTGTAAGATCTTATAGGATCTTACAAGATCTTGAGTAAGATCCTGAATTTTCCTATAAGATCTTGAGCAAGATCTTAACTTTTCCTGTAAGATCTTGAACAAGATCCTGAATTTTCCTATAGGATCTTGTTCAAGATCTTATAAGATAATTCAGGATCTTGTAAGGTCTTAAGTAAGATTTCTACCAGGGTTAACTTATGGAATGTTACTCTTGGAGTTTTAATAAATTTCTCTTTTTAGTTACTACAGAGGGGCAAGAGGAGCATTAATCGTTTACGACATTACCAGCCAGGAGTCATTTCTTAACGTAAATGCATGGTTGCATGAGTTACGTCTAAATTGTTCAGGAGCCCCAGTTGTTATAGGTATGTGTGGTAGGTGACATTGACAATGATCAATAATCATGATGGTGAATTAAGATGTTTTATTCTAGTTGGAAACAAATGCGATTTGGCTGATGACCAACAAGTTCCAACAGAACATGGTGAAGAATTTGCAAGAGAACATGGGATGTCATTTTATGAAACTAGTGCAAAAGAAAACATTAATGTCCAACAAGTAAAGACTTAATGAAGCTCACATATATATTATTAAGTCAGCATTGAATTCATAAGGCAATATTATATACAAGTAAGTTGTTCATGTTATTATTACTTCTTAGGTATTTGAAGAGTTGACTAGGCAAGTTCACGAGGCAGAAGTTAAAGCAAGATCAATGGATATCAGTGATTTTACAGATATTGAACCCAGCGATGATACAGACCCTTCTTCCCACAGCTGTTGTTAATCTCTGGTTTCCAAATAGTTTCAAAGTAATGATGCAAGATTTGCATGGAAAATCACAAAATGAATTAGCAACAGTTTAGTCATTGTAAATAACCTGCATTTTAATTCTGATGTCGTAGATGAACTCATCTTCAGGCAAAAGGTTTTTAAAAATTTTCAACCACATTGCCATCATTATCACTAGAAACATCATCACTAAAATATATAATCTACATTCAACTTATAAAATTTGAAAATTTTTTTTTACAAAAATTAATTACCCAATCATTTATCCCATGTTTATTATGCTAAGTTATTCTTCCTGATTAAAATTCTATTTTTTCATGTGGTGTTTCCTCATCCTCAGTCTTCTCTTCAAGTTCCTGAGTGAATCCATGCTTCATCATCATCTCATTGATCTCATCTCGAGTTTTCTCCGCCAATGCTACCCTCTTAAAGATAAGTTTACCATCAAACACGAACATGTCAAGTACTTGATAAATGAAAACATTTTCTGTTTATAAACATTTAAGAAAAATTAGGAAACAGGTCTTTTTGCACCAGCACCAAAGTAATGTTTCCAGGAAATTACTAGTAAATAGAAATAGACCATTACAAACCTCAGTCTCTTCTCCATTTTCATCCAAAAACAACATGCGTGGATCAATGCCACCAATGTATTTCACCTCAAGATGTGGGCTATGTTGTCTTGTTAAAGAATATAGTTAAATCAGCAGATTATTAGAGTATAATTGATGAAAAGGCAATGCATTGCAACATGCCCTGCTTTGTTATACTCATGACATGCCATTGACCTAGCACACAAAACAACAGCAAGAGTTTGTAAGAGTCTGTAAGAAGGATACTATTTATCAGCATCATCATTAATGAATGCCTTCACCTGACAAGTATAGTATAAAATTAGATTAAAGGACAACCTCATTGGATTATTGTACTCTATTGGATAACAGTGCGTCAAATATTCACCTGAGGAAGGCGGTTCAAACGTCATCCACCGCATGTCTAAACAATAGAAAGCAAAACAATTAAAAAGTTCAAACCTTGTTTTGCAAGGGGAATGTTGGTAAACTGATACTGCAAGTCACTGGTTTGAATAACCTATAAAGGTCATTACATTGGTTAACCTTGGCTACCCAATCTGCCAATGTCAAACTACTTTTGAAACAAATTTTTGATTGACTATCTGTACTTTGAAGTCATTTGATATCTTTTGCAATTTGGTTCTCATCAAATGGAAATGTTGGACAATGCTTTCTAAGTGTGAACTTCATATTTTAAAACAAACATTTCCAAGCTAGTTTTCAATTATTCAGAGGAAATCTAGTACAGATAATACAATTAGAACTGGAAGAATCTCATAAATAGAAACAAGGCAAGCCAATAAAACCATGCACTTATAAATAGAAAAACACTGTTATTAAAAGGTGTCGTTCAACGTTCTGGTTCCTCTGAATTCCGCACCGTATTACGTTAAAACAGTATGTAATCGATTTAAGAAAACAGGATGTATTTTATTAACTTCAAAATACGAACCTCAAGTCGTGCTCTCACATTTCGCTCTTCTTCAACAGCAAAAATATTGCTCGAAAGACAGAGCAATATAATACCTGCCACCCAAAGCGACGCCATGTTGTGATTGCGAATTCGCGTGGAGAGCACGCGCGATTAAACACGAGCGAGAGCAGTGTTCTTTTTGTGCCAGAGCGCGCAAGAGCGCGCGGGTTGTTCATTTGCGCAGAGTTTAGTGGTTAGTTTTACAAACATGATTGGCAAAGGATTCCCATTTTCTGACTTCAAGATTTATCAGAACACAACCAGTCCAATACCAAATGTTGTACCGTATCGTTTCTTGCAAACTTTTGCGCGTTTTGCCCAACTGGAAAGTTGTTTTTTTTGTCTAGTTTTCGATCTTATTGATGCTCATGAATTGCAGTTGCATATGATACTATTATCACCGAAGAAGTTTACAATGAGTAGCGTTGATGGAGTCCTCTCATGAAGTGCAAATACATAGTGTATAATCACTAGTACATTTCCCAACACTCCGAAAAAGATAGGTACAGATTTCAACACCAAAAATCCAGTAAGATACTCGGGAATTATAGCTCGTATGTGTGCTAACATGGAATTGTTTGACCCTATCAGAGTGTGTTAAACTTCCCTTGATGACAAATTTTAAGACAACATGAAAAAATGATCAAGGCAGCAGAAAGACAATTAGTTTTCAGTTTTATTCTTGAGTGCACAAGAATATTTCAAAAGAGCATTTTAACTCTCAATATGAGATCGTGTTTGAAAGAAATTGTTCAAACAATCATTATTTGAATCATGATTGAAATTTGGTCACAAAAGGACCGAAATCTTCATTTTTAACATTTAGTGCTGGTTTTTATATCGTCGTAATTGTCGTAAACGTAGAGTCACAATCTTTCTAAATAGCTAAATTAGAACACTTTCCAACCAGTTATAAGAAAAGCAACTATTAGTTGATAGTATCTAAGTTATCCATGAGATTTGCTGCTAAGAAGATAGAATATTTTGACATTTAAGAGGGATCTTGACTTTTCATTTACGACAATTACGACGATATGAAAACCAGCCCTTAGAAAAAAGGGACAACAGACGCTCCAAACTTTTTCAACGTTTTCAAAAATAAGACGACGTGGTTTCCTTGGGTAATATAGGACACATCATGGATCCAGTGTTGCAGACATACAGAAACTAATGTACCCGAAAAAACTTTGGTGGAGTAAAAATGAAACGCGTCCTTAACCTGCATGATGAATTAATGGTACAATGGCACTTGGTTGCACTGAGTCACAAAGGTTTAGAACTGTACGCAGAGGACAGCTGGCCACCATGCTAGGAAGACAGTTTAGTTGGACTCCTGCGGTGCACAACCTGGTGTCATTAACTACTGATGGAAATTTGAGAGCACAAGTGCCCTTGCACCATAAATGAATCAGCGCACGTACACCAAGGGAGTTTTAGGTTAGCATCATCTAACCCAAAAATTAATGATGAGAGTTTTGCTCGTTTATTCGTGCGTGATTAATCTTGCATTTGGCTTTTGTGGTAAGTTAATCAATTTTTAAAACACTCTAAGTCTACTTTAGACGTCCAGGCTACTATATGTTTTGTAATGTACCACATCTACCATTTGAAACTTTATCAATTTTTGAAGCATTCTAATGTAGTACTATCCTATTTCTCCTTGACCCTCGCCTTTTCAATATTCTTAACCTCAAAGAAGAGAAAGACTGAGAAAGCATGTTTAAAACACACTGATGAATTTGATTTAATCTTATAACCAACTGTTTGGGCTATATGAGAAGACCTAAGGTCAAGGTCAGTAATGAAGATAGACAAAACATTTTCAAGAATAACAAAAAAAAAATCATGAAAATATTTCAATTGGATGCACCTTAAATTGATGATGAAGATAAAGCTACCCTATTTATTCTTTTTAAAAGGTGATCACACATTATATGCAAAGTTGGCACAATCAACCGTGCAGCTTTCTAACAGTTTGCGAGAAGAATACGGTGATGACGTCACGAAGTTAGAACCTCATGTGACTGCTGCAATGATAGTAGGCTTGCGATTGGTTGGTCATATGCCATATACTCTAAAGTCTGATTTCAAGGCTAACGACTCTTACACTGTCTCAGATTATCTCAGAACCCACCTAGATGCCTGGCAAAGTCAATACAAACCTTTATCAAAGATAAGACCAGGACGATTAGCAAATATGCTTCAAGCAATCTCAGCATTGTGTATGGACCCGCAAAATTTCTACGGACATAACTTAACCGAAGCACTTTTAGAAAGTTTTGCATCACTAAAAGTTCCTCCCTATAAAAATTATTTTGAGTACAGCTCAACAGCTTTAGCAGTTTGCCAAGCAACCAGAATTCAAAGCAGCAAAGCTAGAAGTATAGTCCTCGTGCTACTACGTAAAACTTTATCAATTATTCAAAGTCATTTAAAGACACCAGACAGTGTAGCAATGTCCATTATGGCATTGTCGTGTTTCAAACGGAGTATCTCGGAGGCAAAATTTACAAGAGAGGTAGACAGGACAATACGAAGATATACATTTATCATCGTGACCGCTTTGGAAAATCGCAGAGATGGAAAATGGAATGTGCAATCAAAAGGTCTAGTAGTACAAGTAAGATAAATCCTTTCGTTTGTCTGTCTAACGTGGAATATGGCCATAACTAGCGCAATAGACTGACGGAGATGTGCAGTGTCTAAATAATTTTCAAGTCTAATTTGTTCATTCTTTTACCCAACCAGGCGTTTATGTCTCTTCCTAAAGCATTAAGACCCACACACTGGCATTGCCATAGATTGCTCTCAGCTATCTTGAGCAGACATGACGCAAAAAAAGGATTTGAAAATGTTCTTGCTAGTATTCAAATATTACCAGCCTTGCTTGGAAAATCATTGGTTCATCTAAATATGACGTGTCATGAAAATGGTAAGAGCGTTTTGCTATAATTAGCAAATAGACAATTTTACTTCGGCAAGTTTCTTTTTGCCCGTGTACGTGGCAAAAATTGACCAATTGGTCGCGTCAGCATTAAAATACGTCCTCCCTTGTATGTTTGGTTCTGCTAAGTTTACACCTCAACAACTTATTTTGCTTTTAGATTCTCCCGTTCAAACCAAAAAGGTGAGAAAAAGTAAAGATATGCTTAGCTTAGTATAGTCTTTCAACACAAGCAAACCAAATCTCGGGATAAATTATCAAATAAGAATTCTTAATTTTTCCTCACGAGATATCTTTATATCTTTAACAGATGATAAAAGTGTGTATCAGGTTAGCCTTTGAAGATTCTCAACACTTCCTCCCAGATCCTCTAACCCTGCTCGTTCCAGAGAAAACCTCAGCTTACGAAATCCTGGCACTAGCGGCCAAGCGAAATCACGCCTTTAAATTTGAGGCACTGGAGACATCTTACGGCCGAATGATTACTACAATTCTAAACATTCGGCAAAACCCGCTGACAGGTTATTATTGGAGTTTGTATGCGAGTGAAGGCTCGCTTGCTTTAGATGGCGTTGATATATTTACGCCTGAGGATAACTCTTGCGTTATATTTAAATATGAAAAGTATTATAGTTCTCTTGAAGATGAGTTTCAAATGTAGCCAGGACATATTAAAACATTGCAAAAAACAATTTAGTTATAACAAGCTAGAGGCGTGTATCTGGCCATGGCAACCGGTCATGATTTACTGCATCAGCAAACTTTTTCTTTTTTGAAATAGTAGCTCGAAATTTTGCATATATGGGGATCGTTTCTCATGTAGACACTACTTATTGTACTGAGCACACAAATGATTATGACCTAGCTCATATTATCATACTCTGCAACGCTTGGCGTATGTCACTATCTTACAAATTTACATAATTTATCTTACCGACTATAGCGGCGCATGTCTAGGCTTCTGAGTCCAGTTTTTATGGATTCAATCAAAAGGAATCTTTCGCCTTCGATAAGACTAAAACAGATAACATAAGCAAAAGTATTTTCTTGCTGAAAAAATTGGGTATAGAGGCGTTTGAGAATTTTTCATTGAACTAACCTTTTGCCCCATGTCTCGTTCAGTGATTCTTTCTGACTCATGTCGAATCATTTGATGATAAGCGTTTTCCTCGCGTCTGAGAAAAACAAGCAGTAAAGATGTTAAATATATGGTTCTATTTCAACGGAAATTAATTTGTTCCATATTTTTAATATCAACAAATCATCACATCCTTCCAGCAAATATGATGATACTTAATGTATGCATATACCTTTGACTCTCCACTTTCTCTTGTTCTCTATGCCTAGTTTCAAGATCTCTTTGCCGTCTCTCCGTGATCTAAAATAAACCCATGCAATATAAATTGTTCCCATAAAGACTAAAATGTTTATTATTCACCTGAGTTTGTAATTCTTTCTCGCGCTGTTTTCGTTTCTTATCTTCTACTTTCTTCTCTCGTTCACTCATTCTGTTCACAGCTTCCATTTCATTCAACAATTCTTCCTGGTTCCTTAGAGAGACCTCGTGACGTGCTCGTACCTCCGCCATCTTTTGATCAAGCTGCTTCTTACGTTCTTCTAGTACCTAAAATCACATGCACCAGGATACGTTTGTTCAAAGCTAGATTAGCGTTGACTAAGGGTTAAAAATACACCAGCAGCGTAAGTTTCTGTACTTTTCTGTGCCTTTCAAAATGATGTAAAGTAAGACTTCTATTGATTTAAAGGAGATTTGTAGAGAAATATTTCAAAGTTTATAAAAAAGCAGTTACAAACTTGTCTTTAATGTACTAATCTATATTGGCCCATGCTACACATTACCTATGACTAAACTTACAGTTGTGTGCATAGAGTAATGTACATATACTTACCTCATTCATTAGTCGTTCTCTTGCGAGTCTCTCTCTTTCCCACTCAGCATCTCGTTTTTGCCACATTCGTGCAGCCTCATCTCTGCAAGAAATAAGTACATATCATTCACTCACATTCACTATAAATAAATATTCATTACTATAAACATATTAAATATATATATTTTCCTAAAAAAATCACATCAACAAATCTTATATAAACATGCAATTATATATATTATATACACTATACTATATAATGTACAAATAGAAGCAAATATCAGATATACAGTCTCTGCATTAATACCTATATAGCAAGTCCAGTTCAGCTTCTCTTGTTTGTTCCACCCTCAGTTGCTGCTCCAGAACCTGAAGACATTTAGACAAGACACATCTATAATATGTCCCTAGCCAGTTTAAAGCAAGAACACCAGGCTTACTTGTCGCATATAATCAGCGTCAGCCCTTGCTTTTTCTCTTCGTGTTGTCTTCAAAGCAATCTCTTCTTCCTCCTTATCAAACACATTACACATTCGTAAACCCCACACAATTACTTCAGGGGCCAGTTGTTCAAAGCTGGGTTAGCATTAACCCTGGGTTAACGAAAATTTTGAAGCAAAATTTTTAACTGCTTGTTTATTATCTTGAAAATATTTTTCCACAAAGCTAGTCTATGTGAAAGGATGCTTTTATTTGCAAAGTTTTGAAACAAATGGACATACAGAAATGCACAAGCCAAAGAGCTGGTTAAATTTTAACCCAGGGTTAATGCTAACCCAGCTTTGAGTCTGGCCCCAGAACAATTTGATGACATTTTATGCTGAATCATTTATTGTTTCTACAGTGACTTGATCACTGTACCTTGGCGGCCATATTTCGTAGTATTTCTAAATCCATTTCCTGAAAAGAAATGTGCATTTGTAACTACTCTACACATATCAAGTCATTGCTGTAAACCTTAAACATACCAGCGCCTTTTGCACTTCACGACTCTTACGTTTCATTTGTGCTTTATGTTGTTGAATGAGAACACGTCTAGTTAAAGAATTTACATCTTAGAACACAATTAGAACACTTAGAGCACAATTAGAATGCAATTAGAACACTTAGAACACAACTGGAAAAAAAAAGTAGAACCTTGAGCAGCTTTCAATATCCTAAAACAAGATAGATCTGCATTGTCGTATATATGCAGTTTATATTACACACCCAAAGGAACGCTTTTTTCTTTCTTCATCAAAAAGCTTCCTTTTCTCTTCCTGTAGAAAAAATTGTTAAGCATTAAACCTTTGTTGAATTGACAGTATTTGCTCAATGTTGATAATCAATCAGCACTGTTACTCACCGCTTCATCAACTTTCCTCTGTTCATTTTCCAATCTTTCTTGTTCTTGTTTCAACATGGCTGCCTCTTCTTCTCTGATTCGCAATTCTTTCATTTGTAATTGAAGTTGACGAGCTGCTTCCTGTTCCTCTCTGGAAATATTTACACACAAATAAATCTAATTTCAAGGATGATAATGCAATTGCACACAAAGTAAGAGTACAAACAAGTTTTTCTCTGCTTTTCCATCAAAGTTTACCCCAAATCAAAATGAGCTTCAGCACAGAACTATTACCTTTTCTTGGCTTCTTGAAGCACTCGATCTCTTTCAAGCAAGAGTAATCTTTGTCTTTCCATTTCTGACTCCATTCTGAAAACAAAACAATCAGTAAGTATATTCAGGACATTACCAGACTTTTTACGATGCTTTGCAATACAGATCTTACTCTACTCTAAGTACCTTTGCTGTTCTTCATGACTTTTAAGTTCTCTCTGAATATAAAATTATCATACAGATGAGCTATCATTATTCACCCGTCAAAAGGTGACAACAATTTTATTTAAAAAAAACAACAACTAACCATTCTTTTGTCCTCATTTTGATCAGTCCAACTATGAACAACATGCTCTTTCAAACGATCTGATTCAACCTGAAAAATTATTCAAAAGTGATTGAACATACAGCTCGTTGGTCTTCTCCCAGTGCCTAGGGCTACTCATTATAGATAGGTACATAGAGATAGGTATACTACATAAGCTAACTCACTAACCAACCTGGCGTAATTCAGGTGCATTTTGTCGCCAGTGTTCATACAACTTTTCTTCGGCAAGCTATAAGAGAAAATATAATCGCAATTCCAGCTGTTGCATGCATTGTCATAACTACTAATTATAAACAGTTTCTAAACAAGTAATTTCTATTTTGTGTACTTTTTGACGTCTTTCTTCTCTGGCAGATTTTAACTCATCCGCTCTAGAAAGCAATTTATTCACATTTTAACTAATTATATGAGGCAAAATATAACAATATTTATCAAATGTAGTAGAAATATATGTCATATGTCTACCTGGTTTTCATGTCTTGTCGACCGTGTGCAGACCTATGTTGACGAAGTTCAACCTCCATTTGTTTCTGCTCATTAGATAATAACTCACTCAGTTTCTTTCGTCGCTCAGAAAGATTGTTTTTCTCCCTGTTCTTAGAATACAACACTTCAAGAGCACCCATACTAGAAATGTAAGCCACAAAATTTTAAACAAATTTGATGATAACAGCTTTAAACTTGGCCAAAACATAGTTCTATGTTTTTCGATAAACTGTTTTACAAGCTTTGTAAAGTGCTCTTCCTAGATCAGGAAGACAAGTACAGTCATCTCTGTAAAAGTCATTCCTGATTTCTCCAGGATTTAGCAAGATCTAAATAATTGAACAATTTTTCCATGACAAGTTTTATATGAGTGCATTTGAACTAATGACAAGTGTTTTTAATATTTCGCCCAGTGGTGGACACCTCACAAAATTTTAGGGGGGCCCAAGGCCTAATTTTGAACTTACATGCCAACAAGAAAATATTCACTCGAAATTATTGGGGGGGGGCGCAAGCCCCCTCCCCCCTCCCTAAGTGTCCGCCACTGATTTCAACAGTCTGTAGGGTGTTTTTATGTTGCAGCGAAAACGAAACAATCTAGAAAAGAGGTGTGCTCTGTCTACCTCAGAGTAGTAGTACAATTTTGAGTAAAAAATGAATTCTAAATTATAAATATTTTAGTAAACGCGTAGTCAAAGCACACCTTTCCCGAAAACATTGCTCCGAAGTCCACGCTCTTTTCTTCGTGGCTTCAACATTAGAGCGTTGAAAGTATCTATTATTCTCGTCCCATTTGTTTCTGAAATCAGATTCGTGTTGTGTTCGTTGTACATGAAGCTGTTCTGGTTTATTTTTATAATATTTCATCCAATAAGGCTGCATTGTAGGAAGCGCCATTTTGTAATTTAAATCAGTGTCAGTGTGCTTTCTTGTATCCATAACAACGCGTGTTTTCTGCGTGGGCTTATTACGAAGAGCGAGAGAGTCGAAAAACTTCAAGCTGGCCACCGCTGACCATTAAGAGCACTTAATTAGCTTTGGTAATTTTATGACGTCACAGTTCGAGAAAAATGCATTTTGAAGCATGTGCCAAAATTTGACTGGAAACTATTTTTTTAAAAAATCATGAAGCATGCTTGAAAATTTTCTCTGTGGGTTCGATTTCATGAGTAAGTGTAAAAATAAATCGACGAGCTCTTCCGATGTGTCCTCCGAAAAGCCTCCGATCACTATTGAGGAGATTGATTGCGAAAGACGTGGTTATAAGTTGACTCACAAAACGTTGGGTATTGGTGCCTATGCTAAAGTAAAATTAGCTTATGTCTCGTCCAGTAAAAAAGCAAAGCACCCATATTTACGAACTGATTTAGACAATAAAGACGACAACAGAGTAAGTAGACGAACCTGCGTCATTTATGCTAATTGGTTTTTGCAGAGTAAGAATTAAAACATTAAAATGGATTTTTCTCAAACAACAGGTTGCCATTAAAATAATTTCGAAGAAAAATGCTCCAACAGAATATCTTGAAAAATTCTTGCCTCGCGAAATTGACGCGTTGAATGCGACATGCAAGCACCGAAATGTGGTAAACCCCCATATTTGTCTACATCAAACACAGTTACAATCATCAGGGAATCAGACTAAACAAGAATGTTAAAATATTTTTCATGTGTTTGGTGATAGATCACTCTTTACGAAACGTTTCGCTCAGAGACAAAGGTTTATCTGGTTATGGAGTACGCCGCAAAAGGCGACCTGCTGGAGTTCATTAACTCCAAAACGAGAAAAGGACAGCCGTTAACGGAAGAAAAAGCAAAATTTTTGTTTCGCCAACTTGTTCTTGGAGTGACACATTGTCATCAAAGAAATGTCGTACATAGGTGAGAATGATATGACTTTTTCACTAGAAGATTTTTCACAGAATCTATCTTCACTTCCCCATGATAAGTGCAAATTGACCACCACTGGCTGTCCTACAAAACTGCTGCAAATAACTTTGAAATGATTGTTCTTTTTTTCCTAGAGATCTAAAATGTGAGAATGTGCTTCTTGACGAGCATGACTTGGTGAAAATCACGGATTTTGGTTTCGCGACAAGATATCCAACGAACAAATGTAAATTTCTGGACACATTTTGTGGAAGTTATGCATATGCTGCTCCGGAAATTCTCTCTGCTTGTAAATACGATGGCAAATTAGCTGATATATGGAGCTTGTAAGTGAACAATAGAACAGTGTCAGTTGCCAAAAGCTCTGATGGCAAATTCTCTTTTTTAAGCGTTTTCTGTTTATTATTAAACTCTAGAGGAGTCATCTTATTTGCAATGACGTGTGGGCGATTACCTTATAATGACAAGAGCCTCAAATACCTTATTGAGCAGACCAAGAAGAAAATAACATTTCCAGAAAAGCTTAACTTATCCTCAGGTAAGCGCACGGAGAAAAATAAACTTAGCAAACGTACTTTAAGTCGAATACGTTCGCACATGAAGCAACTTAATCCTTTCAAAGAAAGATTTATGAGTGAAGAATTTTATGTTCAAGACTTGAGAAGGCTGCAAACACTAGACGGGAGCAACACCTAATTTTGATTTATATTTCCAGAGCTGCGTGATTTAATTCATGGAATGCTGGTATGGGACGCGAAATCCAGAATGTCATTAAACGAAATCCTCTTTCATCCTTGGCTCGCTATGATCAAGATACGAATACAGGTAAAACGTGTTTTCGATAACCAGAAAAACAAGTTTATGAGCTTAACTTCTTTGCTTCATGTTTGGTTTAGTCAAGTTCGTCAACTCGGAAAATTGGGGAATGCGACACACTGATTGATACGGTGGGCTTGGAGCAAAAACCCAGGCCCCTGGGAGTGCCTCGACCACAAAAACAAACCAGACGTCCCCCTGCGCAATCACCAGCAAAGTTCATGGGTATGTGAATACATCTTGACACATCCCTCGAGGTCACACTTTATGACTTGACAATTCTTTCTTCTTTCATTCTAGTGGGAACACAGAGAGAAAACGTGACACGAAAATCAGCAATTCCATCAGGCACTTGGAGGCCGCAGACCAGCACACCAGAGTCTGCTCACGTGGCAAAGCTCAGTAAAGATAAAAATAACAATAAAGTCATGCAATTTTTATTATCAGGAGGAGGTGACTACACGGCCACAATGTTGACTAAACTTACATCTGATCAACGGCAACAGAGAGTACACGCTGTACACCAAGCTTCCAACTTTACCTCAGTCAGAAGCCCACCACAGCAGAAGCCTGGCACAAGTCACATGGAAGAAGGTTACCAAGCCAACAAGATAACGTCAGCAGCAGAGAACAGATATAACCACGCACAGAAGAGTGGAGTTTATTTGAAAACTTTTCACACTTTGTATCGTTGCAAGAAAGTTGGAAGAGACACAAAAAAGCAGTTGCATGACGAAAAAGATTTTGATAAACAACAAGGTAGCTTTTTTGAAAGTTTTAAATGGTTCTTTAGAAAAGGAGGGACCATACCGCCACATTGCTTTGGTATTACATATCAAGCACTACTACTAGAGAACCAGAAGAAACCGGATGTGATAGTCAATGTACTAACCCTTCCCTCCATGTTCTAGGTAGACTGACCTCGCGTAATCTGGATCACAACGATAAATACAACTACAACTTTCCCCCAGTCTCCAGCCACTCGACTAAAAAAGAACCCACGACACAACAGCGGTCATCTTCCTCACGTTGTGCATGCGCAGCGTCGAGGAACCCTGTGAGTTTTTCAAAAACTAGGAGACTTGCAACCTCATCGAACTTACGGAAAAGTGTTTGTTCTGCGACAACGCGGTCTATTCGCAGCGCAAGCTGTGAAAACTCGTGTTGCAGGAAAACGTTCGCGACTGTTGCTCAGCCAAAACAACTAGTTTCAAAATTTGCGATGAATGCCGTAAAATAGTTTTAAAGTTTAAACTTTTTGGTAGCTAATCGGGATTCATGCAAGTCCAAGATGAAGCAAATATTGTTGTAAATGACGTAAATTATTCAGGTGTAGTATTGGTAGCTTGAAGCGAAAAACTAAAATGGAAGATTGCGGAAAACAATCTATATTTTTCGATAAACACGCAAAGTGAACTTACCTTTTGACATTGTTTGCATTGTTTGCCCCTTTCGTCATAAGTTCGTTCCAGTCTCTTCCACGTCCTTTCAATTTTCTCTTCTGTTCAATCCAAAATGGCGGCAACTAAAGTGAAAAGTGAAAAACCTATTACTTTTAAGTTTGAAGAAGAAGGCGAACACTACATGATTGGCAGTCAAGTAGGCCATTCAATGAAACTATTCAAAGGTGCTCTCTATAAAAAATTTCCTTCGCTTTGGCGACGTTGTGTGACGTCTGAAGAAAGACAACTTTTGAACACCATTGGAATTTCTTACAGCAATCTTTCCAACGCAAACATCATGTTAGTTAAGGCGAAAGAAGTTGAGGATATCTTAAAAGGGAATACTCAATTGTATTCGCCTTGTTCTAGTCCAAAAAGATCACCAGGGCGGCCGCCGAAAGCTGTCTTCTACAGACCAAGTTTGGCAACAGCCAAAACTTCAATGTCGACCCAAACTTGTCCAACGACTACAGACCACTCGTCAGCAATTCACCTCACAGCTGTGGGAAATTTAACCAGGTCGACTAACCCGAGAGGGAATACCCTCGAAAGAAAGATAAGAAGACAAAAGATAATGCCTTTTAGGTAAGATACTTGTGCAAAAGTTTGCAAAGACAAAGTAAACCGGACGTGACAGAAGCCCCGTAAGATGACCTTTATTTACAAACTTTTCTCTTTCAAAAGCACTTTTTCTTGCTCAGAAGCTGCATAAACTGAACCATATTGTCTAACTTTTTTCATATTCAAACGTTTTAACGTCGTGTCTAGAACTTAAGTATACCTGAAAACGAGTTTTTTTCCAAAACAAAAAATCTGCTCATTGAACACGAAAAATTTAAAACCCAAAAAGCGCGGTAAAACTCGCATGTTTCCCACGCGTGAAAAGCCTCGCGGGTACAACTCCCCACGCGTGTACGCCGTGCGCTTGTGTTCTCCAATACAAAGACATCAACATGTCTATTCGTACATATGGGCAAAAACCGCAGTCATTCTCGCTGGAAGAGGGCGGAGAGGAATACATGATAGGAAGCGAAGTGGGAAACTATGTACGAATGTTTAGAGGCTCGTTATATAAAAAATATCCTTCGTTATGGCGGCGTATGGCGTCACTGGACGAGCGAAAAAAAATTGTTTCCCGCGGCATTGGTCATACTACACTGGCCACAAATGTTACGTTAGTAAAAGCAGCAGAAGTTGACGACATTCTTGAAGGAAACGATGAACGATATAAGATATTGACTGATATACCAGAGACAACACGACGGACAGAAACAGCCAATAAACCGAAGCGAAGTACCAACTCATGGTTACCACAGAACCTACTTCCCAGTACCTCGTACCACCTTGACGCAGTACCATGCTGTACTCCTGTCAGTAGAACACGGCTAGGTCCCAAGAGAATTAAATCATTCCCTACATGGTAAATTAATACACCGAAATTTGTTCGAAGAACTTTAAAAAGTAGCAAATTTTTGTTCTAATTGCTTACGAAGTCACTGATCTCATAAACCAAACTGGATACCGTACCCGATCTTTCCACTACATCGTCAAACAAAATATAGCTAACATTAGCTGATAATTATAGGCTTCTCTTCGGTAGAGATGCCTCCAAAAATGTTTCATAGTACCTATTATGAAGACTGTTGCTTTTTGCTTGATAATTACCTTAACAATTCCTTTTGCAATCAGCATTCATGCAGAAAATTTCTATTGCAATCATTTGGGTCTGTCCATCTTAGGAATGTATGACTTTAATTATTAACACACTTCAATATTGTGTAGTTATGACAACCACGATATGGCTGCAATTCACGATGCTGCGAGCAAAAGTGAAGACCTGGTACCAATCAGGCTTGATATTGACATTGAAGGACAGAAACTACGGGATTGTTTTACATGGAACAAGAATGGCAAGTTGACTTCAGCTCATGTATTTTCATGAAAACTAAATAATTCATATCTTTTTCAATTATAGAAACATTGATATCCCCAGAAACTTTTGCTGAGGTTTTGTGTGATGACCTAGATGTTTCACCCATGCAATTCGTACCAGCCATTGCACAAGCAATTAGGAATCAAGTTAAGCAATACACAACTGAATCTGAGATTGTCCTTGATAAGCAAACTGATCAAAGAGTTATAATCAAGGTAAGAATAGCACAAGATTTATGCAACCAACGCCACATGTTCTCTTGAAATAAGAGACACTTTATTTCTCTCGTAGCTTAATGTCCATGTTGGCAACATTTCTCTGGTTGATCAAATCGAATGGGATCTCTCTGACCCTAAAAACAGTCCGGAACAGTTTGCTCTTGGTCTGTGCTCAGATTTAGGACTTGGTGGTGAATTTGTGACGGCAATAGCTTATCATATCCGTGGCCAACTAAGCTGGTACAACAAGACATACGCGTTCAGTGAAACCCCGCTCCCCACAGTGGAGGCTGCAGTGCGAAGCCCTGCAGATGTTGATAACTGGTGCCCTTATTTGGAGACCCTCACTGACGCAGAGATGGAAAAGAAGTTGCGAGATCAAGACAGAAACACAAGGTCTGTTATGACTACAAAGTAACATCATTTGGTGTTACCAACCTTACCTTTTTTGTGTTTTTTTTAGGAGAATGCGTCGCTTGGCAAACACTGCACCATTGGCTTACTAGAGATTCGTGAAGTCCAGAGTACTGGAATTATATATTGTACATAATTTGTAATATACTATTACATGGTAATCTAATGAAACCGTAGCTTTTGTTGTCAGCTCATATTGTCAACCATTGAGAAACATAGTCTAAAATAGCCTTTACATTTGTTTTTGCAAATAAACTGTTTTCCTTCATTGGCCGTTAATTCTTCATATAGTAATTGCTTATGATACATTTTGTCCTAGTAACATATAGACAAGTTTAGCCGTCAGTTTATGCAATGGTAGTTAGCCAATTCACAATTATTGAATTAATTCTACAAAAGCGTAAAATAAGACAAATGAAGCCAATCAGCTATAAGAAGTAAGATATTTATAACATTGTACAAATTTACACAAGTTTTAAAGCAATAAGTAAAACAGGTACTCATATGGTCGTTAACTGTCAGAAGGCCTCGCGATCTTTCTTAACAGTCGAAATACAATAATTTAAAAAGTAATAATATCAAAGTGATTAGTAGATAAAATTTATGATTTCTGTGAGATTAACTGCCAAGAGATATATCGAGATAGAACTGTTAAGAGGTAAGTCGTGACTCAGCCTCTGCGACCGTTACGACCATATATGGCCATTAGACACCTAGACATCTAGGATTTTGCATTATATAAAAGTGCGAGTTGGGTCAGAAAAATTGCTTTAAATTTTAACGAATCGCCCAACATTTATACAGCTTTACATATTTATCATTTAAGATAATTCAGTTTCCACGATGAAAATCCGCTAGAGATCATTGCGAGACGCTAGTATCGGTAGACTCGAACTCAGCCTCCTCGACAACGGAGAAATCCTTTAACGTGGGGACTGGTGAGGAGAATACCTCATCTTCGGACCCAATACTCTCTTTCTCCCCGGCCAGATCAAACGAGTGTTCCATATGATTCGCTTCCAACGTATTCACTACTCGTAATAGATTCAGAATAGTTCTGGACGTGTTGTCCACGTGTAGGTCACATGACAAAAATCTTTCCTCATCGTTATCAGTATCACACCCGCTGTCACTACTTACCTTCAGACTTCCATCGCGATCCAAAACTTTCCTTAATATATCGTCATTAGGGACCTCGTTTAGTTCATTATGTTCTTTCAGGTTTTCTGCTAATATATCTGTAAGCTGCTCTCGCCCCAGTAAAAACTGCGTGTATATAATTTGAGCTTGCTGCTCCGGGAAGACTGGGTCCTGCCAGTCATTCACACTAGCCATACTATGCGTGAATGAACATCCAGAATCTGGAAGTTACATGAAGTACAAAACGGTTTCAGTAAGCATCGAAGGCCAGTGATTGGTGGCCAATTTCAGATGTTTATACTCAAAATGCAAGCAAGTTTAAAAATAACCTATCGTACCTTGGCGCTGGCGACGTTTACAGCAGTTCCAGAATTGTCCATTAAAAATACCCCTGTGATACTTCTTACATTGCTTACGAGTACTTCCGGAGTTTGACGGTAGAATCCGACGAATGGCAGAAATCCACTGATTCATTTCTTTCACGTCCTGAATAAGCAAAGATGAATAGAACTCTTATCACACTGGATAAAGGAAAACTCTTACTGGATCTCTACGAAAAAGTCTAGAAAATAGGGATAAGCCGATAATCGGAAATTAATCGGAAAAGGTCGATAATCGGTTATTTTTAGACATATCGGTTATCAGCCGATTGCATGGTCATTATCGACCGTCCGATTAACGTATATAAATAGCATTATTTTTGAAGAAAATGCGCAGCGTAGTTTGAAACTCCTTCAAGGTTTGGGGTAATGATAAGTCAACGGTTGACTGTTTAGTGCAAGAAGCAAAAGGATTAAAAGCAAATGATTTTTTTATTATTTTGGTGCCACGCAAAATGTAAGAATTTACATGAGAAATTCACCAATGAATGTCGGTAACAACCGATAAATCGGCCGATTTCATTAAAAATCGAATCGGAATTTATCGGATCGGTATATCGGTCTTATACTCGATCGGCTCATCCCTACTAGAAAATGCAAAACTATATAGTATGAATACTTCAATGCTTTTTACCTTTGCAAGTAGATAATGAATATCTCTGCCGTTCGATGAATTATCAAGGATAATTTGAAAGACATTCGATTTCCCGAAAACACTATCCTCAACTTTCTCAACAGCAATGATCCGAGATGACATTAGAAATTTACTAGTCTACACGAAAATTGAAAGATACAAAAACTACTGCATAAAATTTATATGAGATCAGCGGCAGACAATAGGAGGGACCAAGGGGGGCTCGAGCCCCCCAATAATTTCGAAAGAATGTACCAAACAACAAAAATTACAGCCATTTGATGAGGTTGCCGCACTAACTTTTGAATCCTGTTACTATATTTACACTCAGATGGCACAGTATACATGTAAATTAACAAACACAAATTTTGCCGCAATTTTTCAGTCAGCATACATGTTCAAAATGGCCTCGGGCCCCCCCAACAGTTTGTGAAGTGTCCGCCACTGTATGAGATAATATAAAAAAGAAACCAGTTAATACCTGTGAGTCATATTTCTTGCTGTAATGAATACTATCATTAAAGAGTGAGAAATTATATTTCTTCCATTGGACATTGTTAAGTTTCCCTCTCATTTTACATTTCTTCATTTGTCCTTCTTTGATTAACAATGGTCCATCAATGCACGATTCATGTTTCTCCTCAAGGTTATCATGGTCTAGAAATAAGAACACATGATTCTAGGACATCGTATTAACGCGTATCATAATAAATTTAATAATTTAAAAATGTGAATAAATCTACATATATTATCATAAATTAAAACATTTTTGATAATAAATTAAAACAAATCAAAATAAATTAAAAGTTTAAATAAATTAAGATAATTTACAAGACTGCAATAAAGGACAACTAATTTTTGCCGCGCAACAATTGTACTTACTATTCACTGGAACGCTGACAAGTTCATCAATGAATGTTTTCAGTTTCAAAGCGTAGTCATTGATGAAGTCTGCAAACGGCAACATCCACGGTTCTTTGACTATACCAGGATTAAAATTGCCAATACTTTGAAGCACCTTAAATGAAAATACGGTCTGAAATGGCCTATTCCGGCAAAGGCACGGATTGCTAATGTCTCGGAGAAGTGTGGGTCGATTTGAGGCACAAAAAGGCGAATTTCGAAAAAATTCGAAAACGGAGACCCTTCTACTTAGAAAGGAAAAGTTTTCAATTTTTTGTAGATGCACTTTTATGGGTTGGAAATATTTTTCTCGCAAACATCATGGATTATACTAACGTTTTGAATCCAAATTTTCTCACAACTGTTAGAGAAGATTTTGCTTACCTTTGCAAGTAGAGTTAGTGTTCGTGAAACAATTTGTTCAGGGTGATGTTCTGCTACACCAAATAGTTTCGGATTGAGCACAGCAGGAACGAAGAACCGAAGAAATAAGAAAGAACTGATTGCCAAGTATTTACCTCCCTAAAACATCAAAAATATGAAAATTGAAACCACTTGAAACCAAACTATAAAGTGCCAAGTAGTAATCGAATTGGACAGTTCTATCAGTACTAAAGTGTTCTTCCTAGAGATACTGTAAGAGTCATCTCTTATTGATCCATCATTAGTACAGGAAGAAACCCAAACTAAACTAAATACTTTTACTCTACATAGTTCTATCAGTTCTAAACTGTTCTTTCTACAGATCCAGTAAGAGTATAATCTCTCACTGATCAAGTGTTACTACAGGAGGAAATCTCAACAAAAGACAGACCTCTTCATCATCAGTGAATCGCTGTGCAGCAGAATTATATAAATTGTGAAACACTTGCTTCATCACGTGTGGACAACGCTCAGCTGACTCGAGTATTGAGTTCAATATTGAGACAAGATAACTCTTCAAATACGAAACATTCTTTTGCTGTATACTGGTATCATCCAGTTGAAACAGACTCAGCCTCCTATAAAGAATGAATAAAAAGAATATCTTTAACGATTAAACTCGCAAAAAGCTAAATCAGTAGCAAGTACATTTTTTGAGACATCTCGTATATAATTTAAATCTACCTTGGTATAGTTCGGTCAATTTTATTTGGATCTATTTCACAATATCTTTTCTCTTTGTAGATTTTATCTATGATTGGTTTCAATGTTTCTAGTAAATATGGAATGCCAATAACCTGTAAAAAATAAACAAAGATCAATGCATTTCCAAGAAATTTTCATATGAGCACAACATTGAAGAAGCGTTTTCATAATGCAATTGAATAATAGTGTATAAGACAGCATTACCTTCAGAAATTCATCAACCGCTTTAGTAGCCAAAGAATTTCCACGAAACAAAGTATTTAGAGTATCTACAATGAAATAAAAGCATTTTCATATAGAATTGAGTCTCAGCACCAATTAGCAAAGACTGTGGATGGAATAACTACACTTCATGCAAGCTATTTTAAATTGAAGTTAGAAATTGGGCAAGCAAATTTATCTGTCTTTCTTTCCTACCTGTATTAACAACTTCATATTTGGTCAAAGCATCAAGTAGTTGCACAATCATGCCTTGGTTGAGATAGAGCTTTACGAGTGCACGGCCAATCGCGGTGCGGTCGGCAGTCATTACTTGTTCCAGCAAACTTAAAGCATTGACATCCTTGTATGGCTGTTGACAGACTGTTTCTATCAAAAGGTTGACTAAGGGTACATAGGATTCCCAAGGCAGGATATGCTCTTCAAATAACTGGACATTGAGTCGGATCTTGCCAAGTTCTTTTCTGAAAAAGAGCATTTTCAAATTTTTCAATAATTCAATTGCACTAGAATATTAAAGTTTTTGCTTTCAACTTATCTGCAGACTCACTGGTAATTGCCAGAAAGATCTGCACTAGTCACAAACTCTATCCAACTTTCTTACTTTTTAAAATCAGTCTTTATTTTTCTAGTTTCTCTCGGAGTCAGGGTGTACCACTTGTCCACTTGCTCACCTACAACAATACCGTCCAAATCCACAAGAACCTGTGAAAAATTAGTAGACATTAAAAACGCTCTAGAATGCTTTGCCACATTCCCTAAGTAAGATCAAGTTCAACTGAAATTAATGGCTGAAAGTCCAAGATTTTAAGAATAATCAAGAAAAAAAAGTTCAGTTCATCAGCATGTAACTATGAATCCAACTATCTTATTGTACCTCTCCAATCATGTTCTGTCCAATTCGTTCTTTATCATAAATTTCAGCACGAATATATTGCTCTTTTAGAGAGGTCATGCAGATCAGTTCAAATGAAGAATTCCAAATGGGACAACTTGTTTTCCTAACCTACAAAGTCACCCAAACATTATGAGTAATAAAAACAGAGGATCATATTATGATAATGCTTGTTATATAGAGGATAAAGGGTGTGATCATGGGTCAAATATTCTTGTTAAAATCAGTGAATTTAAAACATTCTTACACTCGTTCGTTTTTGTTCCCTGAAAGACGCTGCATCTGACTTTCTTCGTGTCTTGTAAGGTCCTTCTTGCTTTTCTTGTAAACTGATTCGGACAAATGGATCTGAGACGTATTTTTCTTTCATTCCAAGATTTCTAAAACAAAACATATGTAGCAAAGATAATGAAGGAATTTAATTTTCTTAAAAGCAATTCATGAACATACCTTGCTTCTAAAACTTTGACGGAAATATTTGTTCGTTTTTCATTCTAAAACAAAGTATTGTTTAGCAAATATAAGCTATCTTTGCACCTCCAAGAAGAACAGTTTAGAGCTCACAGTATTATCCAGTTTAAATTATATTACAAATACTTACATAGTTTGTCGCTAGAATCTTTAAGTGCAGTTGGCCATGAACTTCGGAAGCATTATCTACAGGAGAAAGTGAGTACCATACTTCACCGCCACCTGGGTTCATAGACAGCATGTCTTGCCGAGAGAATGTCACTTTTCCAATTATATCATCACCACTACAATAAAGAGCTTTAGTTGAAAGATGAATTGCAATATCAAATGAGGATAAACAGAGCTTCACAAAACTTTCTGCTCCCGGGTTTCAATTAAATTTTAAGGAAATTTCAACTTGAAAAAGTGGAAATAGTGTCTATGGAAACAAAATGGCAGCCATCGAGGGTTTTTCAAATATTTCAAAGAATTAAAGTCATATTTTTCTTTTGATTTTAGTACAAATATGATTTCTGGGTTTTCATAGAAAAAAGCTTGGAAATGAAAAGCATTGCATTCTTCTACAAACTGATTTACAGACAATGCCAATAATACAAGTTTCAATTCACAAATGTTCAAAAACCATTTGTATGTAACAAATTGCAAGCAATCAATTCAAACCCTGCTCCACTTTGAATGCAAAACCAATTCACTTCTCATAGAAAGATCCAAGTTGCAATTTTCAAGGCTGAGCTATGACTATTCCAATAAAGAGTAACTGTTAAATTACTTGTAAACTTACAAATGAGCATCTTGGTCATACACATAAACAGACAAAGTTTGCAAATGATGAGATGAAAGACTAATGGAGTACTCTTCTCCCCAAAATGGCTCCAAGGAATTCCAAATTGTTGCAGTTCTAAATAAAAAAAACTTGTTTTTATATCGTACAAAACTAAGCTTTAGCGTTTCAGGTTTAAAGTACCATTTACAATTCACATTTGTACAATTTAGTGTTTGTAACAGCAAGGCGTTGTATTAAAAGAATTCTTTATAACATTCAAAGAACTCTAGCATTTCACTGTATTGTAAATAAAAACATTGAATTAGGTTAATATTTAACTACTAATTGTTATTTTGGTTAAAAAATAACTCTATTTCCAAAACAAAACATACAAATATTTTGCAAATTAAACAAGTTATCCTGTAAGCTGTTTAATAATCCATTGGTTTTATACTTAAGATTGCATCGGATTAATGAGTGCATACTGGACTACACGTGCGAAAAATATACACTTTGGACGACAGAAAACGCGAACATTTATACTCTACACAAAATTAGAACTATTTCTGAAGCATATTCACCTAAAAAAGAGCTAAAATCGTGGCCTCATGTTTTCACAATCTCGATTCAAAATTTTATAATTTGCAAATAGCCAAAGGCAAAGCACGATTGACCACTTTCGAATGAACTTGCTTCACACAGCGAAGACTAGCGATTGTAAAATCGCTCAAAAATATCGCAAAATGAAACGGAAATCCAATATTTGAAGCTCTAAATAATCCATTAAGTCCATAAAAACCTCTCTGTCTTGTAAATCTCAAGAATGGAGCAATACTTGTGGAAATATAGACAAAAATAGCAGTTTATTTCGGAGTCAATATTTATATATCAGTCATCTCATAATTGGAGTATGTTGCCGACGTAATGGCCACCCACGCGTGTTACCCACGCAATATTGCTTCGTGATCAACTTCATGTAATAACAACTATGGATGATTCACGAGCCTTCAGCTGTTATTCTTGAAAGTAAACAGTTTAAAATGAAATGTTAGAAGTATTAAAAGTATATCCTTAAATGAAAACCACACAGACATAACTCTACTATTCCGTTATCTTTGTTTCATTCTCTGTTTCTGTAAACTAGAATTTTCAAAAATTGGATGCAGCCAAACAGAATTGTTTTTTAATTGGGCAATTTCTGGGCAAGCAAGGAACCAGTTTAATGAGTCACAATTAAGAATTCAAGGAAACATGAAGCGTTCGAAAAAATGCGAAGTAGTCACGTAGTGTTTTAGTTCAACCACGGTTCACTCATCCACTGCTACGTGCGTTTTTACACAAAAAAACCCCGAAAACCGCTTTTAAAAGTTAACACGGTGTTCACTCAAAAGTCGTGAGGGCGCGTGGATGAGCACGCGTGACAGTACGTACCCTACGAACGTGCGTGCATTTATTTAGAATGTTGATGTAATGCAATGAGTAGTATCTCCTGGCAATCTTGACCTCACGTCGTTTCCATCTGTTGTCAAGGCACTCGTGGAACTTTGCATGGGAAGCACTTCAATTTTTTTACGGAGGACAGTATAAAGCATTCGACAATGACTTTTGTCTCATGTGCGCGTCCTCCCTCTAAATGATTCGCTCTTTGGATTTAAATACGGGTGCAAGCTTTTTAGCGTATTTATTTTGTTTGGCATGCGTCACTCCAACTGCAGTCAATAAAGACATGCTTTACAAACTTAGCAAATTTAATGTTTCTACAGTGAGATAAGCTTTTCTATCAAATCTGCAGATCTACTGAACTAAATCCATGATTTTCACTGAGTCATTTTCAAAAATTGAACGTTACCTTGCAATGACATGGTTATCAACTTTTATCAGGCAGTAAGGGTCGCTTCTTCCCAGTCTAAAAATACAACACAATTTGCAATTAAGCCGCCTAAATTGGTGTGTTTTTATCAAGCAAAATATGATAGGGACTTAAGCAAGACTTTAAAAACTTTTCCCATTTTCCTGAAGATAAAGGTTTGTACTGATACTTGGCGAAAACCGCAATTCTCTAAAAAACTGAAAGTCTTTGTTTTTGAACAAGATGCGAAACTCGAACAAGCCAAACGCTTTTAAAATAAAAAAACACAAAACACATTTCGTTACATCAATTTTACCAAGCTACAGTGAAGCAGTTTATAAGATCAAACTCTTGTTTGTGTTGCCTTTTTTAGACAAACATCCTTGACCGAAAAGCGGCGGAACCCGACGGAAAAATCCGAACTATTTATGACAAAAAGGACGTTAAGAAAATTGTGGCACGCGACCGCTAGCAGAATAATAGTATTAATGGCTTTTACAGATCACGACAACCGTTTAAAATTATTGTAGAAAAGTAATTATTACTATATCACATTTCATAACTATAATATATTGGCCTTTATTACAAACTAAATAGGGGATCAATATTTGGTAGTAAACTTAGGCAGCCAAGTGTTGGAATGATAATGACAACCTATAAATCGTTAATATTAGTATAGCAACTGATGTTCGAACTATATAAATATATAGTGTATTTACTGCGAATAAAAATCAATCCCGTCGACAATGTACACAAAAGCCCTTCAAATCATGTATTTTGAATTTTTTAAATCTTTACAACAACCTGCTACCGTGATAATTGGGCCACCATTGTCACTTTAAGAATTGCCGTAAGCCTGATATTTTTTCTTTAGAATTCATAGAAAAGTGATACACAGCATACACTAGTTACTTACATATCTTTAGCTGGCAATCCTTTACATTCGGCAACTTTCAAATCCAGAGTTGTGAGAAAATTAGACATTACAAGATCACCGACTATTCAGAACGCATCAATTTTAAACCGTTATCTTTGCTCATTTCAACTTTCCCTAAGAATCACAAACCGAAAGACACTTAGCAAACTTCTATAAACATGTATTCAAGTTTCCAAACATTCAGGATATTAAAATTCGCTTTGTTTGCATAAAGAGTAAAGTGCTCGGAGATTAATGTCTTCTTCGCCAGGTCACAAAAAAACAACTGCTGTTTTGAATTTCAAATTTCATTCAGTGACTAAGTGGGCGTCAAAGCTGACAGCTTTAAATATCTTCTAAACCTATCAAGCGGTTCAGTGGTTGTCTTTGTTTTGAGCATTCAACCGAAAGAACCTACCATCGCAATTTCCGTGATATGCAAAATCAGCAAACTAAAAATTAAGTCATAAATGTCTCCAAAGATAGACTCATTACAATGAGTGAAAAATGCACCGACTATAATGGTGTTTTAACCCGTGCTGTTGCAGAAACAGATTAAAACACCAGTGTCGTCCACCGGTCCACCCCATTGAGCTAAAATAGATCCATTTTAGTTCAATGGTCCACCCTGACCCTGATATTAGGGACCTTAAGCATGTACGACGGCAACGCAATGACAACGGCCGAAAAAAACTCCTTCAAATAAATGCTGTTAATAAAACCTGTCGTATATTATCATTCTTATGAATTTAAAATAGTGTAAGAAGTCAAAACATTACGTTGTACACAAGACGTGAAATCTTGAGATTTGCCGTTGTAAACAGAACGCGAACGACCTCTTAGAATTCCCATAGGTCTTTAATTATTCATTTCTTTTCATATAGCTTCTTATATTGAAAGCCGTCGTCGTCTGTTGCCGTTGTACTTGCTTAAGGTCCCTATAAACTACAACCAACCAGTGCAACTACCAACTGGATTACCGCGGTCTGTCCAGCGGTCAGTTGCTCTAATGGGAACATTTAGGGATACTCTAAAGATTAGACGCTACAGCTTTAGACAGAGCTTTAGATAACACCGCAAACATTTCGTTATATCCGACCTGTATCCAACCAACGACCACACACCTCCCTAAAGTCCAAAAACAAAATGGCGGATTTCACTCTTTAAAATCAGTGTTTAAAGTATCCGACATATTATTGTACATTATAACAAGACAAAATACGTTAGAAAACATACCTTGCTCTATTTCGATGCACAAGAATGTCCCAAAGCAGCTCAACGTCAGATCTCCACCGTGTAAACGCCGTTAGGAACGCAGACCGTCTAAAAACACGAGGGAATTTTCAGGCCGAGCAAGAATTGTATGAACTCTGTAATCTGAGTGGTGTAACATTGGATCCTGAGGTATTTCAAACTCTCTTAGACTTAATTCAGATTAATGTCTCGCCAAACGCTTTGCTTCAAGTTCTTAAGAAAATGACCAAACAAGCTAGTCGTGGGGGCTCTTTAGAAAATATAGCATCAAGTACTTCCTACGCTGCTAGTGAAGGCGGACGCTCACATGGTGGTACTTCTGTGAGCAGTAATGACTCAGCATTTGAAGCTTCAAGAGGAGGGGAGACTGGTGAGACTGTGCCAAGCAGTACTGAACGTTTGGCTAACAGACTTCGCGCTTTGAAAGCAGGACGATTCAAAGCGACATAAGCTGTTGTTAAAGGCAACCTCTTCATCATTTGCACAGTTAGGGGTCTGCATATTAAACGATTTTGCTAAGCTAACATAATGTCATATTAATGCACTGTATTTAGAATTACCGTATAAGCCAAACTCTCTTCAAACCACTAGCTCCTGTGGGTTAGTCCTATTGATTTCTATATAACTGGTTTGCACATCCCTATATGTCAGCAGCAAATTTTGAAGCCATCGCGGCCATCTTGGTACTCCAAATATGTGATTTTCGCTGGCTTCAGTTTTGCAGCCGAATGCACAATCCGGTTATATAGAAATCAATGGTTAGTCCAGTCACCAAGCAGATATAGCAAGAGTGGTTTATCAAAATGAACTAAAAAGTCATCATAGGATGAATGCCATTCTTCAGTAGCTCATCACTAAGATTGCTATAATACTGCACACATTTTTCATTGACACCACCACCTAGCATACCATTAGGAAGAATTCTAGTCCAGGATATCAAAAAATTGATAAATGACCCTGAGGATCTTGATATGTTTGTACAGATAAATTATATGGCTACAAGCAACAATATTATGAGCAAATTCAAAGTGTCAAAGAGCAAGAATGTATAATCTTCACTTTCAGAGGACTGTTCATACCAGACAACAATGCCGGGCTTTCTTGCAATATTACAAAGCAATGTAGTAGTTATTTAAAAAATAGCCTATTTTCTTCAATGGACAGGAAAGATACCCGACTGACTCTGCTAGTAAAACAATGTACAGCGATATAATATAAATGGCAGCTACACATCTTGTTTATATGAATTCATCCTCCATTTCTTCTGATGTAGATGACAGCTGTCCAGTATTTGAAGGCTAAATATAGAATCAACACTGTAATTTGTAAATTATACCATTTTTATACCCAGTACATAAAACAAAACATAATCCGAAGAGCTGTACATACTTTTTTGTGCCGTTGTTTATCTGGTAGCTGTGATTCACCTTTCAATGGTGGAGTCCATGGAACCAGAGCTAAACATGGCTTACAACTAGAAAATATGATTTATATTAGCAAAATTTATTAATGAATGAAACTCAGTATCTTAGAGGAGACAGACACTGTCCCACTTGCCTATCCTTTTCACTTACATTTCTTCAAGAATATTAGAAGGAAGAATTTCATTACTCTTTTTAAGCATTTCCTCCAAAGGAGCAGAAAATTGAAAAACAGGATACTCTTTCCTTAAAAAAAAGATGTTTGTTTTGACAAATAATTACAACTTACACTTTATGTAAAATTTTGTTCATATTTCACCTTTCCTTATCATTAATACCATTGTCTTGCATAAGGTCATCAGATGCTACATCACCAAATTGCATGTTGATATCATTATCTGGATTGAAAGTCTCTGTGTTGACATGATAACTGTTGCTTTCATTTGTGATGTAAAGACAGTTCATTTCTGCTGCCATACGATCATCCATCATCTGTCGTTTAGCTGCACAGTAGAAAGGACTAGAAGGATAGGACAATGATTAAAGTTTGACCATTAAACAATGAAGTTACAAGGGATTTGTTTAAAAGGTTTTTGGTCACCAGTTCAGAGTAAATTTTCACCACAAAAGGATAATTCACAAATTTTAGGTCTACCTATAATCTTCTTCTGTTTTTCTTTTGATTCCATGTGTATTTGAAAATCCAGTTTCAAGTGATGATGAGAAGACTTGATCATCTACTTCAAAATTTGTCTGGCTATTTCTATCATACAACACGTGTGATTCCACCATGTTTGATTGCAAACTAGGGGCCAACTCTTGCAACATTTGAGGCCGTAACAACGCGTTCGGAAAAACTTGTCCAGGATTTCCATCACAATTTACGCTTCCCTCCATTCTAAACGCTTTCAAATTATTATAATTCCTAGCAGAATTATTTTGACCCATTCAAATTAAATTCATTGTGGAAGCGACGAAGTTTGCAGTTTTTTTCAGCAATTTGTGTCGTGAATAACTGAATCTCTGCTTAATAGACATCTCATACTTTACATATACCAGATAATTCACTTCTTAATATTTGTAATGTATTTCCAATACTTTCCAATGAAGAAATTTGTTCATGAAATTCAAGTCATATTGACAAGATGCACTTGACGAAATTACACGAAGTTGCGTCAGTTCAGTTCATAATACGGCGGGCGCTCATGTTCTCAAAACAAAGCGTGGCGCGAATATTTGAAAGTATATTTTTATGGAGGGGGATTTGGGACAAAATTGTAGAATGCCGTACTCGACGCAATGCAAGAATGTTCCAGTTTATTTCGTGT
>JAOBYK010403125.1:0-15531 GCA_025434845.1 Phenganax subtilis
TCGAGAGTTGCACAGAAGATGAGTTGTCATGTTTTCTTGGTTTTTGTACTGGAAGCCATTTCCAAACAAGTTCATTGCTCACCGATTCTATTCATGTTTCTTTCAAGCATACTAACGCCGTTTTTGCCTCAACTTGTCTTATGGAGCTCAAGATCTCAATTGATTTTGCCAATGAGTCTCAGGATTGCTTTAATGCAGCCATGCAAGCAATTATAAAGAAGTGCTCTTTCAATTTTCCTTAAGTCACCTCAAGAAACGTACTTTCTATGGGGGGTGATTACCGCCATAATAAAACACGTATATTGTGCAATTATAGGATCCATTTCATTATGACATATCGTGTTGTGTTATTCTATCTCGTGTTACATTATACCTGCCAAATTCGATGCACTGCATTATGCGATTGAATACGGCATTTCATTCTGGCACTGCCTATTTCGATATTCGATTTCGCATTTCATTATGCTGATGTAACCTTATGCATGATGCTCAGTGAACGAATTTTAGTTGTTAGCTGTGCAACACTGGAACCGAGAATGCAAAACAAAATGGAGGACCCAGAGGAAAACATCAGAGCTGTTGTGAGAAACCGAGTAAGGCACTGCATTCTTAATATCTTTCACCAACTGGAGTTGCCTGATGTTGAGAATGGCCATCTTGAGAATGCTCAGTATAGATTAGAATGGCTACTGAGTTTAGTCACAAGGTATCATGAAAGCAATTTTATTGAGCGCGAGTAGATAGAAAAACCTTCTTCTTGCCCCATTTTTTATTGCTGAGTCTGCATTTTTTTCAGGAACAAAAATTTTAGGAGTCAGCAATAAAAAAAATTTCAAGCACTGTTTAAAAAATTTCAAGCACTGTTAAAAAAATTTCAAGCACTAAAAAAAAAAAATATTTCAAGCACTAAAAAAAAATATATATAACCTCTTTTAGATTATATATTTTCTGAAAAGGTAAAAGTATTAACTCTATTTTTTTATTAACGTATAGTGTCCAAAAGGTAAGGTGTTTATTCCATTCTTCAAGATAAATCTTTTATCATCATCAAAGCTTAAAGCAAGCTTATCATTCATTTGAGAATAAAGCTTATGATTATAACTTCTTATAACATTCATTTTCTTATAAATATTTTTTCTTTTTTTCAGACAGTTTAAGTAATCTCGATGTGTTATCTCGTTATTAGTAACGCTCTTTTTTATACCTTTACATTTTTTAAATTCCTTATTATCGATGATATTGCTATAACATTTTGATTTTAATCCTACGAACTGTTTTATAGATTTTCCACAACACTCATCTTTCCATAGTCCTAAGACTTTCCCATTCTTTTCAATAGGTATTTTACTCAGATGAACATCTGGATATTCTGAGGTATCAAACCATTTTTCCACATCTGGAATTATATCCTGGTAGAAGTCTTTTGTTTCTATCTCGTAACATAAGGAATCGGTGTCTGTAAAAAGCAATCTTGCTTTGTCATCATACTTCTTTTTTATATAATTATAATGAAAGTCGAACACGCATAATTTTGATATCTCTAAGATACTCATCCCCACGTAAATAGGCTTATTTAAAACTAGTTTCTTTTTATATAAGTGAACAGATACTAGATTTTTGTCAAGTATATTACAACCTTTAACGAAAGGTTATTAAAAAGTTTTCTTGCCTTTTTATAACTTCTTATGAGTTGTATATCTACTCTATTTCTTAAATTCTCCATGGTCTTTCCAAATACAGAGTTGTTCATTAACTTAAAGAAGTCTTTTTCAAACTTATTATTAGCTTTTTTTCTTTACTCGGTGTTTTTAATAATATAAGGTTCCATCCAATTTGATTCTTTAAACTTAATGCCTCTATGTATCTTTTTTAAGACGAGTCCCATCTTAATATAATACTTTAAGGCTTCGTGATGAATAACATATTTTTCTTTAAAACTTAAGGTAGATAATAATTTTTCATTCCCTTTTTTTATTCAGGAGCTAAGGGAAGATCAGAGTGTAAGTCGTGTAATTCTTTGGGGTAATCTAAGTCTACTTCTAAAATACATCCCTCTTCCTCCTTAGTTTCTTCCCAATGCGTTATCTCATTTTCATCCATCCATTTAAAACCACTCGTGGGAAGTTTCTTACTCTTCGCCCACCCATATAAATTGTTAGCGTCTAAGTACTGAATGAAAATATCTTTTTTATGCTCATTATAATTCTGGGAAAGATATTTATGATTAGCAGTACTTTTCCTTTTTGTAATCATGGACACCCCTCCTCTTATCCCTTGTTCTATCATTAAGTGCATATCGAGGTCATAAAGTAATTCTAATTGTATCTTTGTTAATTTTAACAGCGCGTCCCAGGAAAGTCCGGGACTCGTGAAGTACCATGCAGGATCTAATTTATAATTTTCCATGCACGTGTTTCTAAACGTTTCAAAAACATCGGCTAATAATAATACATCTGTTTTTTGATAAAGATCTTGATATTCTCCAAGACTTTTTATCTCAAACATGTCCCATACTTTTTTTGCATGCTCATAATCTTCCAGGGTGATATCTTGCTTATTTAATTTTGAGTAAAAAGCTTTTTTAGCAGGAAGGCTATTTTCTAATAATTTCTCCGCAGAGTCTATATAATCATAAGGAAAAACTCCTTTTCTTTTTAAGGCTTCGTTTTTTTCTTTATCTTTAAAAACAGATTCTAAGCATGGAAATTCTTTTAGGTTTTTTACTAATGCTGCTAAAGAATTGGACATGAATTTAAAAGAATCTAAGAATCTTAATTTTCTTTTAACATGTTTTTTTTCTCCGTTTATAAAGAACGTGTCTACGAGAACTTCTTTTGTAAAGCTTATAAATTTTTCCTCAGTTTTCGCAATGCAATTAATTTCTCCTTCTGAAACTCCTAAATTTCTTATAAATAAGTGACTGTCATACCCTTCTAAGTTGTGAATGAAAACCGGAATAAAATCTGGCTTTCTAAAAAGAATATTACATTTTTCATGACATGCTCCTCTATAATTTCCAGTAAAATGACAGTGGTCTCTTACTTTAATGTCTTCTTCTTTCTCATCAATTTTTTTCTCACAAATATGACATGTTTTTGCGTCATTAAACTGTTTTCTATTTTCACTATTAAAGTTCATTTTCATAGGAAACTTAAACTTTTGATAAAGTTCTTTTGTCATTTCTTCAAGCTTATCCGCTAAGATCTGAGCAATGTCTTCATTTTCTTTTCTTACATAATAACTTATTAACTTGGAAGGAAATACTTTCTCATCGAAAGATTTAAGGTAAATTCCGAACCCACTCGGTTCATGTTCTTGATATAAAGTAGTACTTTTTCCTTTTTCTTGATTTATAGGTTTTAGAAAACATTCGAAATCCACGTAGATGACAAAGGGAACTTTACTTTGATGCCGATAATTCTTAAATTCTATTAAACTTCCCTCCTTAGGCATCTTGATTGTCATAGGTTTTTCGTTCGAGCAATATGTCAAGTGCTTGTCTAGTAATTCTTTTCTTCCAAAGTGATTAAGACAATAATCGCAAATAAAAATCTTACGGTGATCTTTTGTTACTTGAGTTTTTATAAGTGCACTCATGTTATTTATCACGGTATAATGTTGATAATTTAATAATAAGAGTCTTATTATTTTTTCTTCTTTAAGATCCGTGATTCTAAGAGGAAATATTATTTTTTCCTTACATCCAAAAACATTAATCCCAATTCCTGGGTTATTTTTTTCAAAGCAAGAAATCTTATTAAGCTCTACGGGGAAACAGATGTTTTTCCAGTTTAGTTCTTTTGATTTTTCTTTTAAGTATTTTGTGATTCTATTTGGATTTTTCTTATCATTATTTCCAAACAATGCGATATTTACGGCCCATTTAAAACACTCATCATCTTCATTTTTTGGGTTTATGATAGCACGCTTGGACTTAATCCACTTAGGAGCTTTGATATATAAGGATCCTTTAATAGGATCATGCTTGACAGCCTTTATTTTAAGTTCTAGAATTTCTTCAAGTTGCCATCCAGATCCTTTCTTTTGATACTCCGATAAAGATTCCAACATTTTCTGAATCATCTTATTAACCTCATCCTTCACGTCCGTTCCTTCTAGAATAGTAACTTGTTTACTCTTAAGGTGAGTAAGATCTTGATCTACGATTTTCCCCGTAGCAGGATCTATCTTTTTCATTTTACACGTAAGTGTAAGTTGAACCTTGTTATTTTTTAGATTGTTTTTAATAAACTCCGCGACATTCGAGGAAGCGTTTCTTAAGAAATTAAAAACGGAGATACCCTTTTCCTTATTTTGCATGACATAATAATTCACCTTTCCGTCCAATGCACTCCTTTCTTTCTCGATCTCGTAAAGCATATTCCTAGACTTTTTACTTTTAGGAAATAAGTATTCCTTGAAATCATTGTTTTTAAGAAGCTTTTTTAAACTAAATATTTCTTTTTTTCTTTCTTGTTTTAATTATCGGATAAGCTTGATTTCTTTTCTTTTCTTCGCGTAAAGTTCTTGATTTCTTTTGACAGCATTCTTGTCTTTATAAAAATTCTTTTTAAGAAATTTTTGCTGTCGTCTTAATATGTTTAGTTTACTTTCTTTATATTAAATTGGATCGTGTATCTTTTTCTTATTCTCGTCTATGTGCTGGTAGATCATTTTTTTCGTTTTATGATTTGTGTCCAAGATATTGTTAGCAATCATGATAGAAAAGTTTCTCTTAGTTCTCGACGTCATCCATTTATTATATGTAAAAAAAAAAAATCCTTTTTTAAAAATTGTTGTGTTTTTACCCCAATATAAAAAAAACATGTATAATAAAAGAGATGATAATTCCTGTAGGTGTCGATCCGCGTATCATGATAGACTTTTGTAAAAGTAATACTAAGGAAATATACATAACTTGTTTAACAGAAGATCGATTATTTGATCATCCTCGCTATAAGAACTTATCTTACATGACGAGAAGAAGAATAGAATCATTAACTTTTCCTTTATTGATAACAAACGAAACCGATATAAAAATATTAACCGAGATCTATTTAAGTACTTATGGAAATAAGCTTCCTAGATTTTTTAAGCATCTTTACGAAGAATTTCATATAGAAAAAATTGTGCTAAGAATGCATAAACATTATGGAATTTACTGGGATTAAAAAATAAAAAAATGTGTAATAAGGCTAATATGTATAACACATTTTTTCTTATATAAATTTTCCTAAAAACCATCCACCTACGATTCCAGAAATTCCCATCACGATATGTTGATATTCTTGCATTTCTTTACTAGGTGTGTAATAGTCTTCTAATCTAGGTTCAGGCGTCCATTCTAAGCGTACGGAATCTAAAGCTTTCTTTAACGTTGCTAAGTTCTTGTTCGTCGTATTGATGTCTCTATTCGCATCACTTAGTTCTTGCCGTAACCGAGCTTCTTTGTTTTTTCTTGCTACTTCTTTCTTATACCATACTTCTTTATCTCTGGCGAGTTTTTCTATCGCTAGGTTATGACGATTCATTTCTTTCTCATAGTTGCTATGGTTGAGCTTAGAAAACAAGAATCCAGCTTCAGCAAAAGCGAATGCGTTAAATAATCCTCCCGCTATCATGGAAGCCATTTATTTACTTATAAATTTTTTCAGGGATTATCTTTTTATCTTCTAAGTATTTTACCAGAACGGATCTTAACATGACAGCTCCAGCTAGTTTTAAAGTGCCTTGAATACTTTGAGGTGTAGCTAAGTTTTCTCCTAATACTTTTTTACTCGCCATAGAAACTCCTACAGCAGAAAGTGTTAAAAGTCCTGCATTATAAAGTTGATTCACGTAATCTTTCTTGGTTTGTTCGTTCATTTATTATATATAGAAAAAAATTTTTTTTTTATTTAGTAGAAAGTTTCTTATAAATCGGTTTTTTCTTGAAATTACGTATTTTTTCTTCTTGACTTTTTTTCTTAAATGTAGTAATATTACTCTTGGTCGTCGTTTTAGGATTATCCTGAGTTGTCGTCGTCGACGTCTTGGTAGTCGTTCCCAAGTTATTCTTAGTCGTCGTTGTCGAAATAACTTTAACGATCTTATTGGTCTTAGAAGTAGTTTTAGGTTTCATTCTTTTTATTATAGGCTTTTTTTTTTATTCAAAATCGAGCAAGTTTGTTGTTGTCATAGAGTTATCTAAAAAAGACTTGTTTTCTGTTTCTTCTTTTTTTAAGTTCGTTTTAAGTACTTGTTGTTTTCCTTTCATATTATTACTATTATTATTATTTTTAAAATAAAGAAAAGATATTATACCAAGACTTAGTATAGATACTATTATAGTGGATCTGGGTATGATAGGAATAAAAGAAAAGTAAGAATCATGATGTTCATTATTTTTATCTTGTTGTTCTTCTAATAGCATTTTCTTTTTTCTTTCTTTAGCTTCTTTAGAAATTTGCGCAAGACGCTTTCCAGCTTCTACTTTTCTTGGATGTTTTTCGATTTTCTTTTGCATAGTAATGATATTCTCACTGCGTAAGACCTCATCATTGTCTTGCTTATTTTCCTTTTTATCTTGCTCATTCATTTATTATAAGGAAAAAAAACTTACTCAAGATTTGCTTAAGAACGAGCCAAGTAAGTTTAAGTAAAAACTAAGGTTACTCAAACTTACTTAAAATTTGCTCAAAAACACGCCAAGTAAAATCTAAGTAAGTTTGAGTAAAATTTAAGTAAAAACTAGGTTTATTATTACGCACTTTCCACCAGCACATAAAGTTCCGACTCGTTCCTGATAGACACCAGGTTCGTTTGTCGGCAACTTATGTAAATAAGTAGAATCTCATTTAAGTTGCTAACATAATCAGAAATTATAAAATCGTCGTTGATTTCTATCACATAACATCGAGCCACTTGACGCATGCTTAAAAAATTCTAATTGATAAATCACAGAAGACACGCTCGTAAGATCTTTTTTTATGATATTCACTTGATATTCTAAGTTCAGGTTATTTAAGCTCGTGTTATTGTCAAACACGTGATAAAGTAATTTAATTCTACTGTCTTGCTTCAGTAAGATAGGATGAATAAACGTCGGAGGATATCCATCCCTGTTGCTTGAAGGATCTTTCCAGATATTTTGTTTCATGCTAGGATACTTAAACGTAAATAATAGTTGTTTTTTTTTATCGAGTTCGCTCTTGAGTTCAAACTTGACTTTATTGATATTCGTAAGATTAGCCGTGGATAAACTTTTATTCGTTTCTATAGAGGTTTTATTATTAGCAATATTATCCTTATTAATGACAGCTAATTTTCTATTCGTGTTGGAATAAGTTTTTAAAGAAGCTATGTCAGAAGCATGATTAGCGATAGTCGCTTGATTTGCCACGATATTTGTTTGATTCACCGTGATATCGTTCAAGTTATTTAAAGCTCTAGCCCTGTTTGTCACGATTTGACCCTCGTACAACTTAAGCTTTTCTTCTTGCTCTTGGGTTTTTTCTAGTATTGTTTCTAGTTTACTTATTTTTGGTTTCTCATATCCAAGATACAACGTCATTTATTTATATAATATATTTCGAAACGAACATCCGAAGAATTAACATCACCACAGACGTTTCTAAAAGAAAAGTCTTATCTTGCGTTTTTTCAGGAACTTTATCAGGAACAGAAACTTTATCATCTGGAATTTTATCAAAAGTACTTAGGTTCTGGATCTTTTCTAAAGAAACTTTTTCTCTGGAAATTTTATCAAAAACTTTATCTGGAACTTTTTCTAAAACTTTTTCTGGTTTTGAGTAATTAATATTATTATTAATTCCGAAGTTCATGTCTTTTGTGGCCAAGGTGAGGACGTTATTAAACCCAGGAATAGGTTTTTCTAAAATGATCATCTTCGAAGGCACTAAGATAATACCTGGACTTATCGCTAGATTTAATACAACGTTCGTAGCGCTTATCGCTTTTCTCATGTTAGAAATTAAGATTGTGGAGTCGTTTTGCATAATCGTAGCTTCTACTAATTTTCTAAAAACGGTCTGAGTTTGAGCACTTTTTGCGCCTTGATTCACGATGCTCCATCTCGTATTGGCTTGAGCTCCTAGAACAGCATAAACGTAGCTTTCTATCGATTCTTGAAAAAGAGCCTGTCCTTCTGTAGTGATTCCGTTGGAGTCGTAAGCAATAAAGCTTTTATAATCATGGGAAGAAAGTTCTTTTGCTCCTTTAAGTCTATAATAAAATCCATCTCTATTCTTCTTGGTAGAATCTACTTTTATGTAAAGAATGGGAATAAAAGATTTAATTTTTTTTAAAACGTGAGCATATTTTTTTAACAGCTCCGGGTATTTTATAAACTTCCTCGTTTGATAATAAAAATGATATCGTACTAAAGATCTTATAATAGGATGAGCTGATAGATCCTTGACATGTTCTAGGCTTAATCCACACATAAAACTTGCCACGTACATGCCACATATCATGGAAAAATAAGGTTCTTCTATGTAATCGAAATATCTTCTTATATCGATAAGGTCTTGACTCATTTGCTTATTTTCCGACCATCTTATGTTTATAGGAGGTAATTTACTTAGGAAGTAGTCTTTATCGCTCACGTACATCTTAAAATTGTCTAACGTCACTTTGTGACCTTCGGGTGTTTTTTCGAACTTAATCGGCTTTTGAAATTTCGTATCCTTGATAGGATGTCTTCCCCAGCCTTGTCTATTTGGGTTTTTAGGATAAGTCAGATGAGAAAATTCTGGGATAGTTCCTCCTATGTTCCATATTTCTGGCCAAGTATCTATTTCCACATTTTTTTTAGGCTTATTATCTTTTCTTCTAGTATCCAGCGCACTTAACAGATTTTTATTGTGCTTCACGTCTGGGTTGGTGATGATATAATTATAATGAGGAGATTTTTTCCAATAAACTTGATCTAATAGTTTTAAACGAACCTTCTTAGGCAGTTCTGGATAAACAGGATGTTCTTCTAATGTTTTCTTTACGACACCTTTAAAAACAAATTGATCTAGATCGGCATGAGGATATTTTTTTAGAAATCTTTTCTCAGCTTCTTCATGATCCCACGTCTTGATAAGTTTCATCGCTTTTTCATAGTCTTTTCCATAGTATTTTTTAAACTGTGGATATAATTGAGGAAATAACATGCTCCAACATGCTTCCATTTTATTATAATATTAATTTTTTATTAAATTAGTCTCGAATATCGGTTTTTTGTACCCAGGACACGTCAGCTTTTTTATCTTGTGGACTTGTTTTTTCCCATCTTACTAAAGCCATTTTTCCTCGGTTTTTCAGAACTTTTTTTATTTTTCTTGGCTCCCTAGTTATTTCTTTTTTATCTTCTACTACGGAAGATAGTTCTTGCTCATAGAATTTACCAAAGATAGGCTCGTCTTCTAGATCTTTTATCTCATAAGTATTCGGGTCTCCTCTAAAAATCTTATCGATGATGAATATTTCTTCTGTAAAGTTGGCCTCGTATCCTTTTTGAAAAACGTTCTTATACCTACTTATTCTTACTTTTTGACCTAGTTTATAGCGTGGTAAAGGAAATTGTCCGGTCCAATCTCCATATAAGATGAGCCAAACCTCGTCTTGGTTATTTTTGTTTACGTCTTTAGGTTTCATGAGGATAGTGCTATGCATAGAGTTATTATAATTATAAACGAGCTCTTCTAAAACGTCGATCCAACGATGCGTGTTTTTAAAATAAAAATATTTCCACATCTTTGTTTTTAAAGTTTGGTTAAATCGTTCTACGATAGCCGCTTTCTTATCGGAACGCGTACTAAAATAATGGATATTAAAATTCTTTAATAGGCTTTTTACGCCCACGTTATAAAATTCTTTTCCTTCATCAAATTGTATTTTATCTGGAAATTTCTCAAATCTATTTTTAAAACTAGATAATAACGTTTCCACAGCAGCAGTCATGTTTTGAGTGTCTTTCTTTTTTACGGGAATGGCAAAAGCATATCTAGAAAGTATTTCTACTCCCGTAAGAATCCAATGATAATTATTATTTTCATGTTTATATTTTTTCATGTCGACGAGATCTAGTTGTAATTGCTCTCCGAGCGATTTCACGAACGTTTTTCTTGTCTTAAACTTTTTCTTTATGCTTTTATGTCTAGTATAAGTATCTTGAGTTTTTAGCCATTCTTTTACTTGTTTTCTAGTAATATCCAGACCGTTTTCTAAGACTTTTCTATAAAAAGATTCTATTCCTTTAAATCCAGATTTTGGATCATAATAAAGATCCCTAAGTTCTTGTTTTTTCTTAAAATTTTCTACGTCCATGTCTTGCTCTTCCATTTATTTATTTATGAAAAATAAATTTCCATTAATATCAAGCAGCCCACCACGGCTTCCTTGATGTTAGAGCTCGTCCAAAACGTTAACTTATTATAAGTGTTTTCTTTGACGTGAATAGAACTTTCTATGTCATTATAACGCGTAATAGATCCTGATAAGACTTGCTCCATCGTGATAGGCAAGGTTATAATAGCAGAACTTAACTTACCTTCTGGGTCAAAGTTTTTAGTACGATCTGTTATGTTACAATGCACGGTAACGTATTTTAACCCTAGATTGATATCGGCTGGAAACTCGCTTTTGGTCCAGCTGTTTTTATTTATTTTCTTATTTAAAGAAAAGCCGAGTAACATTCCAAAATGATAAAGAGCTAAGTTTTTTGTAGGATGAAAAATATTGACGTGATGATCCTTCGTAGTAGAAAGCTTTATATCTTCTGAATCCAGTGCTTTTTTTATGTCTTCAAAAGTATAATAACCTTCTTCTAGAACAACGTCTTTATCTCCTATTTTTAAGATACTCATTTTATCGTGGACATTTTTAAAGTCCCAATAAGCATAAGCCGTTTTTACGAACAACTCGTTTATTTCTATGTTTCGATCTAGAAAGATTTCTTTAACACTTCTTGGTTCTATAAACACGGTTAACTTGTTCATTTATTTATATGTATATAAATAAAAAAAATTTTTTTTTTCTTTTAATAAATTGGTAAGGAATAAGGACTTTGATTTTAAAAATGAATTTGATAAAGCTTGTGAAGAAGAACGCTTAGAAGAAGAAAAAAATGGAAATGAAAGAACTCAATAAGAATCGTGAACTCGATGATGACAACAGGGAATATGAACGTGATGAAACTTCTTTCATAGAACCAGAAGAACCAGACATACCAGACATAGAACCAGTAACAGAAGATATAAATATAAAAATAAGAAAAAAATTAGCTAACTTAATAAGAAAAGTAACTTGGAGTAAAAAAGACTTCTTATTTAACTTGTTAAAGCATAATGTTAATAAAAATGATGGACCTAGTTCTAAAGAACTTTTGGAAAAGCTTAACTTAAGATTCGATAAAAAAGATAAGATCATAGGAAGTGACTATGAAGGTAAACCCATCGTGTTACTCGAAAAAGGAAAGTACGTGTTTTCTAAAAATGAAAAATTTCAAGACTTAATAAGTAATTTTAAAAAACTAGCTAAAAAGCAAAGCAAGAACATCATGGAACGACTTCGGCTCAAATCGAAGAAAACATAGAAATGCAAGAAGTATCTCATGAAAACTTAGAAGAAATAACAGAGCAAGTTCGTAAGGAATCTTTAGAAAGTCTTACTAATTACTTTGAGTCCTATTTTGATAGCTTGGAAACCACGGTAAAAGACATCTCCTTCACGAAAAAAGAGTTAACTCCAAGTGAGACACTTAGAACCGTAAGAGGATACCTAGAGATGCCAAAAGCTCAAACCGTAAAAGAAAACTTAGAAATTCTGGAAAGTGAAGCTAATCATTGGAGGTTAAGAAAATTACAAACAGATCCAGAAAAAGAAGCTGTCTATGATACTTTAGAAAAAATTGCAAGAATGAGTGCTGATAAGATACGGTTAGAATATAATATGAGTTATAGAACCAGAAACTCTAGATATTTTAAAAGAAAAATTAGAACTCAATGATCTAAATCGTTTTGAAAAGTTCAAGAGATGGGGTAGAAAAAACTTGGTAGGCTTAAGCGGAATAGCCATTGCTATAGCAGGCATCATCACGACTGTTACCATAGTGGGAAAAAACGCGGTGAAAAAAGGCGCTCAGGCTACGAGTAAGTTTGCTAAAACATTAGCTAAAATAGGAAAAGAAGTAGGTCCTATCGTGAGTACCGTTTTAAACGTGGTCAGTTCTATCGTAAAATGGGGTGCAAAAGGAATAAGTCTCTTAGCTCAAAACTTATGGATCTTAGCCTTGGCGCTTACTTGGTTTGTCTATGATATGTATAAGAACCATCGAAAACGCACATAGAACATACGTATATATATATATTTTTTTTTTATATATATAAATAAATGAGTACTATTTCTGAACTTAGGCCAGACTTTAGAAAACTTAAGATGAGTGATATTAAAGGACAAAGAAGTAAACATCTTATCACGTTTAATCCAAATAAAGCGAGTCCTGGAGAAGAAATCTACGTGGACATTCCTAAACTGAATAAAGAAGATTGCTTGGTTCCTAAAACACTTGCCTTGAAGTTCGACTTTAAAAACGCAAACACAAAATCTTGGTTTTTAAACAACCTAGGAAAACGTTTGATGGATAAATTTACCATAAGCGTAGGAGGTGAGATTTTGTTCGATAACACTGGGAATGCTACTTATGAAATCTATAAGGATTTATGGCTTCCTGAAAGAACTAGAGAAGAACTGTGTGACTTTGGGATGGGAAACGAAAACTTAAGAAAACTATTAAGCAAGTCTGATGATGGAGCTAAGATGGAGAATACTCAAAAAGTTTCAGATGCACTTATCGCAAGTGTCTTAAGCACGAAACAGAAAATCAGCTTATGTAAGATTTTAGGAGATCATGGTCTATTTTCTCCTAGTTCTTTAAATCAAAACTTACAATATAGAGTGACTTTACCTAGTGCGAGTAAGATCATGGTCGCACAAAGTGGAGAAAGCGTGGAAGGATATTCCTTAGAAAATATAGAATTAGAGTATGAGAAAATCCAGAACGAAGATCTTGCTCAAGAAAGCATGGTAGGATATGAGGTTGGAAAAAGCTTGAGTTTTGAACATGTGACCTTGTTAAAAACAGAAGAGTGGGATAAAAGTAGTACCTTAATTAATGAAACCGTGAACTTGCCTAGAAAAAGCATGGCTGCGGTGGTGATGTTATTTAGAAATAAAACCGTCACAGACTTGGAAGAATACGTTTATCCTAACATAGAGTCTGTAAAAATAACGATCGAGGGTGTTCCGAATAGTGTGTATAGTCAAGGAATAAAAAAAGAAGATCTTTATAACGAAGCAAAAAGACTTTTCGAACATAAAAGCGAGTTAGAATACGAACCTAGCGACATGAGCATAAGAAAGTTCTTTAAAGACAAGTTTGCCTTGGTGGTAGACTTAAGAACGACGGAAGACAAGTTAGTCGTGGGCGCTGGAAAAAAACTCTTAAACACGCAAAACGGAGTGCTTTTAGAAATTACGAAAAAAGCTACGAGTGCGAACGTCCTGTGTTATATTTTCGTGGTAAGTGATGGACTAGTTAATTTTAAAAATAAAATGCTGGAAAAGATTCATTGCTAAAAAACAAAGTCTTTAAATAAATGGGAAATTGTGTGAGAGGTTCGGAAAGAGTAGAAAACTTAATACCTGATCCAAATCATCCTGGTGAAATGTTAAAAGAAATAAAAATTTACAAAACCTGTGGATGCACGAGTAAGTTTGGAAGAAATGGAACGAAATTTACGTTAACGAGTCACTTTGATTATAACGATACTATTAGAGAAGACGTAAAAAACGTGAGAACATAAATGTGTAATTCTTTACTCGAGTTACACATTTTTTATTTATTTTTTTTAAGATGCGTGGTACTCGTAAGGAAATCTTAAGCTTATTTCTAGCTTTGCGTAAGGCTTGTTTTTTAATAACTGAAGTATAGTTTTTTTTTCTTCTCTACTGACGTGACCGAGGTAGTCATCAAAAATGAGGTCCATATCTTTTTTTACTTGGATTATAAAACGTCACTAACTTGGATATGTTTTCCCTGTAAGGTTTTGCTATAGAAGTAAGCTGTTGCATAATTACTATCGTACTTAGTCTGTAATGTCTAGGAGAAAAACCTAATCTTATGAGCTCGGATGTGCGTTTTTTCATGAAAGAACTTGCAGCAATATCGTCTAAAATAATAAGAGAATGGGTACCTTTCGAGAATTCCACGATCTGTTTTAGAAAAGATTCGACGTCATCTTGATCTCACGCGATGACTATAAAATTATCATCTTTATCGTAAGGCCAAGCTCGATAAGTGCTGTTCCACTCTTAAGTAGGACATATAAGAAATATGTAATCAAAATGAGCAAGGTAGTTTTTTTCTAAAAACTTTAATAGGTAATAAGTCTTTCCAGAATTGGTCATGCCCACGATAATCATGTTAAAAGGATCGTATTGTTCTAAAGCGCTAACCGAACGATGGAGAGATAAGCTATTATTCTTTACTTTTCTTGATATTTCGTTTAAGAAGTGTTCTCCTCCTTGTTTTGTTTTGTTTTCATGCTTTCTGGTGATTCTTTTGCTTTGTTCGTCGTGCTTTGTTGCATACATGATTCTTCTTTATTATTATTATTTCTTACAACATGTTTTGCTGTTATTGAAGTTCCGGAAAGTAATCCTAATAGCGGAATATAAGGTGTGATATATTCCACGATCGTTTTAATATCTTGTCGAAAAGGCTCGTTATCCGCAAGTTCTCTTCCTAAGTCGGTTCCACTTTCTATAAAACTTAAGTGCTCAAGTAATTCCGTGAACTTCCCTATCGCCATGTTCGTAAAAAGTTCGTTCGTTTTATCGAGTTGTTCTCTTTGATAATTTCTATAAATTTCTAGTAACGTTTTTTCAGAAGCTTTCTTAATATAAGTTTGCGTATAAGGTTTACCGCTTGGTGATTCTATTTCTTTCGTGGCAGCTAATCTTAGTAAAGTTTCTTGAATATCGATCGGATCTTGTTCGTTCATTTATTATAAGAATTTTTTTTCTATGACTTCCTTGGTCATGCTTAGTGTGTGCTTGAAATTTTTTTTTTATTTTATGCTTGAAATTTTTTTTTTTAATGCTTGAAATTTTTTTTTTTTTGTACTTGAAATTTTTTTTTTTTCTATGACTTCCTTGGTCATGCTTAGTGTGTGCTTGAAATTTTTTTTTTTCTATGACTTCCTTGCTCATGCTTAGTGTGTGCTTGAAATTTTTTTTTCTATGACTTCCTTGGTCATGCTTAGTGTGTGCTTGAAATTTTTTAAACAGTGCTTGAAATTTTTTTGCTGACTCCTAAAATTTTTGTTCCTGAAAAAAAATGCTGACTCAGCAATAAAAAATGGGGCAAGAAGAAGGTTTTTCTATCTACTAGTGCGGTGTAGTTGACCTCATTTCGGAAGCATTGGGTTGCTTAACATATTCGTGCGAAATAGTAGATTGTGGTAGGACTGAAGGAATCTT
>JAOBYK010403236.1:0-15527 GCA_025434845.1 Phenganax subtilis
ACTAATCTAATAAATTATTCACCTAAGCACTACGTACGAACGCAAAGCAGATGTCCCACACCCTTAAGTCGCTTTTACTTCCAATCATTTGGTAAAAAAGAGACGAAGTCTCCTACATATCTCCTTAATAAGAATCTGATGGGTAGCACACAAAAACGTAACTGGTTGTAGTCCGTGACAAGTTTACTTAACCTAATCAAAAAGTAGGCGTACATCCTTGAATCCGAAGCCTCTTTCTGAAACTCCCTTTAGCTGTGACAAAAGACCTCCTTGTAGGCAGGCGTAGTACAGTTCTCTTCTCCCATAGCTTCTTATTGTAGTTGATAGGAGCTTGACACTCAATGCTTTCATATGATCTTAAGATATCCATATCCTTTGAGCGCTTCGCGGCCTTTGGCCTCTGTACATCTGCTCTTTAATATGACTAATTCTTCTGTTGTTGAGAGACAAAGTCTCCGGGGAACTTTGTTCCCTTTCCGTTTGAGTGCTTATCCTATAGCTTGTCTACCTCGGGTTTCCCACCAGCATCTAACTCAACCGCAAAGCGATACATCAAACCTTTGTTTGTTCATCTTCTTAAGCAAAATCCAGTTGTTTTTGAGTCACAAAGCTTCGTCTCTGTAAACAAGGAGTGAATACGAGCGTAGCGAGAATACATTAGCGGGTGGCACCCGCAAAGCGAAGGCCAATGGCCATGAAGTGATTCTGAAAAAGAACATAAGAAAACACGATCCAATTGGTTCTTAGAACGGGTGGTAATATCTGAAGGCATTCAATATGCATATTATTCGCTTAAAGCCGAAGGCTGCGAAGCGCTTGGAATCATCTGTAATAGTAGCTTATACTAAGTTAGCCCTAATAGTAATATCTACTAAATTTTGCGTAATAGTAGCTTATACTAATTTTTTTTCGTAAAATATAAGGGTGTGGTCGTCTGCCATCAAAAACAAAATGGCGCTAAAGTATAAGATTGTATTACGAACAAAAGTGGGGGGTGGGGGGATGGGGCCCCTATTTGCTAGCAAAACGTAATAGTATTTTATACTAATTTTTTATGGTGATTCTGAATCAGGGGGGGGTACCCCTAGAATCTCGAAAAAGTGCTAGATTAGTATAAGATTGTATTACGGACTTACCTAATTTGCATACAAACTGTGCTAGAAGTGAGCTTTTCTCACTACTGATCGATTTTTTTGCCTTGCCTGTAGTTTGTTTGTGTCGATCGAAACAAGCTTGACTTTTGAAAAGTCGATTGCAATCAGCACAAGGAGTCCATACGATTATTGGACAGTCGAGAAAACCACACGATTTGCATGCATCTGGACATAAATGCTCTGTAACGTGATCATAGGCTTTCTTACAGATATGGCAATACTTTTTACGAGCGAAAAAGGCCGGCATGCTTGTAATCACATCATAATGATTATCGTGCAGAAACAAATAAATTCTTTTCTCTTTATCAAGTGCGGAATAAATTATGGAATTTTGAAGCTCTTTCGAAACAATATTGATTTGATAGTCGGAGAGAAATATTTGAAATTGTTTGACTTCCTCTAAACCGCACTTTCCTATTGGAACACCGACGTTTTGGTGCAATTCATTAGCCAAACGTGTTTGGAGTGGTCTGTCTGGATTTCGTATTTGACGATCGCGACTATCTTTTTCAACTTTTGCGATTGAAACAACAAGTGCTCGAGCAAAACAAATATCATCTTTGTTTTGGATCCTTATAACTGAGCCTTTTTTGGCCAAATGTTTCTCCAAATTAATTTCGCTCCGTTTTGTACCTGTACCGCCGTTAGGCATTTCAACACGAATCAAATTGACATTTACACTATCATTTAGGCGAAATTCATGATTGGATTGTATGACGCGCTCAATTTGAGCTAAAACACGCTCCGTTGTCAGTTGGTGAAGAGGCATGAAAGGAGGAGAAATGGGGTTCTCAAGCTGAGGGGATTGCAACACAAAACGGATTTGATCGTGCTCAGGGATATCTCGAGTGACGGAATTCAATAAACGTTCAAAGATTTCATGTAAACGGTGGTGGTACTGTGAGAGTTCCAAATGAGCAAACGTGTCCGTAAATTGTACAGTATAATCTACTCCTGTCGTTCGGAATTTTTTCACGCGAACTTGCTTCACATTTTTCATGGTGAAATAATTACTATCGCTAACCTCGTTTGCTGTGCTTGTCTCAGCGCCATCATTGATCTCATCATGGTACCTCTTCTTTCGTCGACCAACTTGAAGCAAGGGTTCATCATTTTGCCAGTCACGATGAAAGCGTTCCCTTTCAACTGACGGCCAACCACAAGTTGAATCGTGTAGCTGCGAAGCCTCCATAAGATTCTCGTCGTTCTGCCAATCGAGCAGGAACTGCCGTCGTTGTTCTGGTGTCCAGGAGTCCGTCAGATTTGCAGCAAGTCCAAGTCGTTCTCGATACGCCACTCTACCAAACGCGCTATTATTTCCGCTTTCCTTTCGAAAAGTAGCCCTTGCTCGTAATCGTTCAACACGTACATGTTTTGCAAAGACACAAGCTCTGCAACCGTTTGACATTCCGCAATTTTAACAGCCAAATTCATATCTAAAAATTTTCAAACTTGTTTTCACTCGAGTTGATATGATAACGACAAACAATACTTCATGTACTTACCGAAGTTTGTCCTGAAAATTTAGCAAATAAATAGTCTTGCTTCCTCTACAAAAAGTGTCCACAAAATGCTCCTGCCGAAGTTTGTCCTGAAGATTTGGTAGTCTTGTTTCCTCTACAAAAACTGTCCACAATATGCTCCTGTGTGCTCGAAGACTTCAATTTATATTACAAAGAGAAATCCGGTTCGAACCAGTATCGCACGTGCCCGGTACGTTACTTCAAAGGGTGACGTTACCTCAGCCGGTAACGTCACCTCGCCTGGTAGGTAACGTTACCTTCCGGTCCCAATGTGCACGTCACTTCCGATCCTGGATGTGGGGTAAAGAACTACTGACAATATATGGCGGGTCAAACGCTCGATGCCAGAGAATAGAAGTACAACTCATTGTTGACTGCAGTGAAGTTTCGTTTTATTGAATTGTAATTCGTTTGATACTGCAAAAACTCACGACATGTTCTAGCTTTATATCAGCAATTTAGCAAGTGTATAGCTGTAGAAAGAAAGTTCTGATCGCTTATTGTACTTGTCTCTACGAATCCGCCATTTGCAATTGTGCGGCAATACAGCTACTTATAAAATTATTATATTTTGCCGCAAAGCACGTGTTCGATAGAAATTAATGCGAAAACGGGGGTAGGTGCTGTTGGAGTTGCTTAACATTTTAATAGAAATATGAACAAGAAGTGCCTGTGTACACCCCCCCCCGAAAGTTTGCACTATGATTGACTGTATGACTGACTGTATGACTGATGTGAATTTTCGCCACTCATCACAATACTGGAAAGTTTCGAAGACACTTTGCACTAAAAACGATTCTACGTCGTCTTGATCACAGCTCACCACGATGAAATTTTAATCCTTGTCAAACGGCCAAGCTTGGTACGTCTTGTTCCACTCGTAAGTTGGACATATCAAAAAAATATAATCAAAATAATTCATGTATGACAGCTCCAACATGTCTAACAAATAATAAGTTTTTCCATAACAAGTGATTCCTACGATTATAAAGTTAAAAGGGTTGTTAGTATTAGTCTCTGGTGTAAGCGAATACTTTGCATCCTTTTTCGACTTATTAGAGATATCACTCAAGACTCCAAGCTCTCTGAGGTTGTGTTCCCCTCTGGTCATTCTTTGCTCGTACATTGTTCTTCTTTATTATTAGCACTATTCTTTTCTTGTGGACTAACTTCGTTCGTCGTCTTATTTATAAGGCCTAGGTCAAACGTCGCTCTTCTCATGCGCCGAAGCTAATGCAAATGACCGAAAGTCTTTGTCTGAGCTCATTTACATTAGGTTCGGCGCATGAGAAGAGCGACGTTTGACCTTTAGGGGCTTCGGTGGCGCAGTCGCTAGGATATGCACCTTTCACCACTGAGGTTGTGGGTTCGATTCTCATCGCGGACTTAACTTTCTCAAGTGAAAAGAGTCTGTCAACTACTCTGCCGAAAGTCGTAGGTTTTCCCCGGGTACTCCGGTTTCCTCCTACAGGGAAAGTTGACAGGGTGGGCTAGGATAAACAGAGTAGGAAATAAATATGATTGTTGTAAAAATAGACAGTGTAAGGTAATATATATTCATATAAATAATGTATACATTGGAAAACCATTGTAAATAGTAACGTAATTCAGCTTATACGCTGCAAAGTAACTATATATAAGCCATATAAGCCATATAAGACCTAGGCCTAACATGTTTACCCACGATGAGACCTCCTGATAAAACTACTATAAACGAAACCCATGGTGTGATGTATTCTAAGATAAACTTCACGTCTTGTCGAAACGGTTCGTTGTCAGAAAGTTGTCTTCCCATTTGCATAGCATCTTCGACGAGTTCTAAATGTTGCATGAGTTCGGGGAATTTTCTTATCACTACGTCTGTGAGCATGTCGTTGGTTTTATTCATTTGATCGCATTTGTATAGTCTTGATAAATTTGTTCTAACACTTTCTCGGATGCTTTTTTAATATAAGCTTGTGAGTAAGTTATTTCTTTTGCAGAAGCAAGTTTTAATAAATGTTCACAAATGTTTATAGGTTGTTCATTCATTTATTATATGTTTTAATTTATTATATTTTCGTCTAAGTTTTTGCTCTCGGTCTATCAATCTCACTTTGGAGTTTTCTAAGTTCGTTTTTTGTGCCTCTAATTTTTTTAACATGGCTCTTGTTTTTTGTTTTGAAATCGTACTCGAGTTCTTAAACGTAGCTCTAGTCTCATCAGCATAACTAAAACCAAAACTCATGCATGTGTTTAACTACGTTAAAGCAATCTCCACAAACGGTTTTATAAGAATCGAGCTTAATAAGATTTGTAGAACTACATTCTTCACACCATTAAGGACTCAACATAAGATTCATCAAAGGTACATCATCTTTTGTTCGATCTACAACTTCTTGAGAAATAGCTAAAATTATTTTATTATGGTGGATGTCTCTCTCCACATCTTTAGCAGATGACAACCCCGTTAATAAATATTTTATTTTTGGGTTCTCCAATAATCCTAATTTGTTCAAGTAAGATTCTAAACTCAAGTCGATGAGATATCTCATTTGACTCGGATGCGAAACATGTTTTTGATTGTCGACTTCTTTTTTTATGTTATACTTATTCCCAAAATATTTTAAGGGTGCTTTGCACCCGCTTTGCGCTTTTCTATTCTCTTGGATAATCTTGGTAGGATTCACCTCCCATAATTTTGTTAGAATCTCCTCCTCGGTCATCGACTCGACTTGCTTCGCTACCTCATTTTCGCTTTGTATTCTTAAGGTATTAAAAAAGCTCATCCTTTGCACGTTTAAAATTTACATTTTTTCTTCGTTCATCCTCGTTTATAATATAATTTAGTCTATTCATCGCAGAGGCCTTCTGTAAGCTCGACATGGTCGACCAATTCTCAGCGTCTCGTTCGATGATTCTTATTAACACTTTGTTCTCATCTTTATAGTTATAAATCAAGTCGTTATTTTGTTTGTATGGGTTAGACATTGTTTTATTTACATGTGTTGAATATATGTAAATAAAAAAACCCTTTTTAAATTTTTGCTCTTCACATAATTGTTAATACTCGATATAATGTCATCATAATCATTCGAAATGATGTACTTAAAACAATTATTCTCGTAGACACTTTTCATCTCCTCTTGTTCTTTTGCCAACTCGGGGTAGTCTTTTGGAGTCTTAAAATCTATGCACAACCCTTTACACTTTTTGTTGTTTTTATGATATATCAATCTCATTCCTCGTTTTCCAAACCAATGATTAACCAACGCGTTGGGGTAAATAAACCTCAGAAAATAATAAGCCCTACTACATAAAGCTAGCTCCTTTTTCTCGACTAGCTTCCTAATGTTTTTCATTTTTTGTCTTCGTGCATCTGTAGTATTATTACTTTTACTTTCCTTTTGGTTCACACTCATGTCTACTTTTTGCATAGGTTTCTCGAATTTGAAAATCAATTTTTTATCATTTCGGTTTTTGTTTGAATTCATGGGTGTTTTGTCTCTATTATATATACGTTGAATTAATCACCCGATTCCTCCGACCTATTATGCAAATGAGGTTTGCAGGTGGTTGTTTTGAATTTGTATATGTGCTAGCTAATTTGCATAATTTTTCAGGCGGCAATCTCAAATTAGTATATTTTGTATTATGATTTGGTGTAGATTTGATTGACAGGTGGCAAAAAACAAAACAAAATGAGTTAGAAGGTGGCAAAAAATAAACAAAATGAGTTAGAAGGAACCACCCCCCTACCACTATATTTCAAACACAAAGCACTTCCAGTATGATTTGCTCTGCTTTTGGAGAGTGTAGTGTTGATAGCTATGTCAGAAGTTAAAACGACGCAGTTTATATTACAAATCCAGTAAATACGATTGTTACCAAGATATTCCAATATCAATAAAATTAAGAATGTAAGAGTTTTGTAGAACCATCAAGTAAATTTCCACAAAAATTTTGCATTTCTTAATCACCAGGAAAAAATTTAAATAACTCATATATCGATCAACATCATTTTGCAATATCGCATAGTGGTTTGAAATATATCAAGGTATACTTCAGCCTATCATTTGAAGTGGTGCACAAGCTACCTTTTGAACAAATTTGAATATCATGGACAATTCCCATCACAGACTAAATTTCAATCCAGGCAAAAAGAAGCAAATTCATCCATGCAGCAGGAAAGAAAATATTAAATGTAGTAAAATTGCAAAGTTAGGTGACGAAAGGTTGTAAAATGCGGCAAAAATAGTCCGGCAAAATTTTCAAATTTAGTATATTATTCTATAACGGGCGGAAATTGTTACCATTTTCGGGTCACATGTGGTAACAGTTTTCACACATAATAGAAACATATACTAAATTTGAGAATTTCTCAGGGTTATGTTTCCCACACTTTACAATCTTTCGTCACCAAACTTTGCAATCTTATAATTTGTTCTTTTCAGCATCGCAATGAATTTACTTCCTTTTGTCCAGGTCGAAATTCCGTCTATAATGGCTATTGTCCAATGAATGGTAAGAGTCCCATGAATGAGTAAATTGAGTCATATGTTCTAACAGTGAAATAAATAAGTATATAGAGAAAGGTGTATTAATATGTACTTCGCTTTAACGCCTTATTTTCATGCCCAGCGACTAAGCACTTCAAAAACTTTTTTCCTGACAACATTACATTATTCTAATTATATATTAGAAAGCTTTCCAACTTCAGTCACAAACGAACGTTTTCAAACACAGATAAAAAACATAGTTATGAAAGCAAAAAATTGACCGAATTCTAGGTTAAATACTAGTTTAACAAGTCTTTATTTAATTGTCGTACATGTAATAATAATTACCTAACCACTAACACACATTACAAACCAGCAGTCAAAAAAGCATAATCGCTGTTTACCGAACTACTAAACACTGTACGAAATATTTAACAAATTCCAACGAAAAAGAAAGACAATTGTATATAATAAGTTTTAGTAGTTTGGATCTTTATTTTCTATCTATATGGCTTGAGCAACGACCTTTTTCGAACCGGTTATACAACAATGATCCAGTCTTACTCATTCGTAAATTGTTTTATTCATCTTTCTTATACACCTATGAAACATACTGGTCCGAGTTCGACTCCAAATTCTTTATCATCTCCCATGTCTTGTGGAGCAATGTCAATGATGGGTAGGGCGATTGAAGACTTAGCCTCGAGCTCAAGCACAGTCTTTCTCCACATCCTATTTCGCGTCTGAAAAATTAACACAAAGTTGTAAAATTCAGATGAGCTTTATTTCCATTCTATGGTTCCGCTCATAAACACTTTAAAGGGGAACTCCAGTCCAAAAGCAAGTTGGGCTTAAATAAAAGATAAGACCTTGAATAAATTGTCTGTGAAGTATGTCGGTATGAATGTAAATAACAAAAAGAAATGCTTCGTCAAATTTTGAGATTTTCGCTAATTTCACCGTAATATTGTCTTTTGTCTGGCATACGCATACATAGAGATTATGAAAGAATAGAGTGGCCATCTTGGGCGAAATTTGGGGACAAATTGAAGCAGCTAATAGAGGGCAAATCCGAGCTCACGGCGAAAGCGGATGACACGCTTTCTATTTCGTGTGTTTGTTGAACTTTTTTGTTATTTTGGCGTGTTTTTAAGCCTGGCATTACGGTAAAATAATTTTTATAACGTTTATATTTTATTATTTATTATTTTTCATATAAAATCGACTTTTTGAATCTTGTTTTCAAAGTATTCGGGTTTTAAGATATAAAATCTTTCCCTAGCGACCACATAGCAACGGGTTTTGAACAGCACTTTTGATAGCGTATTTCTTAAATATTCACGGAACAAAATATGTTCAGTTTGTGTATGAACCTGCATTTCCTTGTAGTAAAGTTCGTTTAAATCAAAACTTCTTGATTTCGGGAATGAATATAATCATCACTCGGCATTGCCGTATAAATGCTATTGTCATGTGTAGGTTTTTTTAAAAATTACCTGTTAAGACCAAAGAGACTTGCAGGAATGTTTTACTATCACTCCAACGTTTTACCGAAATTTCAAAACATACATTACTAGGGGATTTAAAATACCAAAACAGTTTATTTTTGCCTTTTTGGTGAGTTGTGTCATTTCTGATTTATTTTCTATTTCTGACAAGTCATTTCATTTTAAAAGACTAAAAACTTCATGTAAACAAATTTCATGTATTTAGCCAATGAACGCATGGAGTTTTATCCGGGTCTTACATCCGGGAACAGGATTTGCCCCAGCATTAGCTTACTTCAACATGTCCTTTTTCGCATGGATAAGATTATACTACGATGCCCACTCTATTCTTTTATAATCTCTATTTACGCATAAACGGTCAGCGCGCTAAATTGTGACCTCACTGAGTGTCTCGCAATAACGTCGATTATTCAAGCTCATTTTAAATTCAAGTGCCTTCACTTGTTTAAGTAAGAGTGTAAATAATATGGATACATATATTTTGCAGAACGGTGAAGTTTTGGGCTATTAATTTGAGCCCAGACGAATTTCAAGTTCTGAGTCCGACTCCGAAGACGGCGTGATTTATACAACTTGTTGACAATCTTTTTGATAACTTACGTTTGTGTCATTAGTCTTTGGACTACCATTGGTGCATAAAGAACAGAATGAATGTGACATTTTACTAAAACAATTTATTTAGCGCACCAGAGCATCAAAAATTTCAATGTACCGCAAACTACGATCTTGCTTCGAAGCACTCAATGAGGTCACAAATTAAGCGCGCTGACCACTTATGTAGTTTGTAAATATAGTCTCTAAATGATAGCACGGCCCTTTGAAAACCAGATCAACTGAATAGGCCGCCGTGTGAAAATAAATTTTATAATAATAATAATAATAATAATAATAATAATAATAATAATAATAAAAAACTTATGCGTCTGCCAGACAAGAGATAGCGGCAAAATTAGCGAAAATCTCAAACTTTGACGAAACGTTTCTCCCTTATTTACATTCAGACCCAAATACTTCACAGACAATCTATTTAAGGTCTTATCTTTTATTTATGCTCAACTTGCTTTGGACTGGGGTTTGTCATTAATTCCTAAAATAGAGACCTTTAGATTGACGTTTACGGTGAACCGTTGACTGCAAACGCCAAAGTTTAAGTCGCAATTTAAAGTCAACTAAGTCAGTTTTTTGATGTTACGGAAACCTATATAATGAACTGAATCGTCATTTTGCAACTTCGCTCTACAAAACTGTTGATATTAAAATCAAATGTGATTTAAAGTTTGCCGTTAGCAGTTTGCCGTAAACATCCATCTAAAAGTGCCTAATGATAATCCTGCATCACCTCTACAATAGCTGGGTTTCACAAGGGAAATTCGAACGACTACAACTAGTGGTCAACTAGCAGATTTCAGGAGAAAATAATGCTAATGCTTTACGCTACGCAATTTCTGTGCCAAAACACAGATAAAAGGGAGAAAAAGTTTGAATATCTTGTTCCTATGGGATGCAATATATTTAAAAAGCTACAGAATGCAGTATCACACATGGACGACTGCATAGGCCCTGTTGCACGGAGCACATTGTCATGCAACTTGTCTCACAACCGCTTCCAAAAAGAAAACTTTTAACGGGTAAATGGGTGTCAAGATTGCAGCTGCAAGAAGCATCCCTTTGTTTTTGTCCTGAAAATTGGATTGGGCTTTAAAAAACTATACACTACTTGGATATGATATATGCCAACACTTTACAATAAACGTACCTTGCATCCGTCACTTATTACTTTAGGTTGCGCTGTGGTGTGTCCATCTCTGCTGTATTCGTATCCGTTCAGGGCAAGTAGTCTAATCGATTTATCGTATGTGTTTACAGTTTCGTCTAACCACGCAACTGAGTTTCTGCAATGGTATGTGATCGTTTGGCTGGCACGTTGGCTCATGGCTTGCAAGAAAGCAAACTGTGATTGATGGTCAGAATATTGAATCTGCAATAAGAGAATCATGACAGAACTTTACAGAAACTTTATAACAAGTTTAAAACCACCATAAAGCGTGACATTAAAAATATACCAGAACTTCACTCACTTAAACTTCAATACACTGAATTGAGCGCAAAAGACGGTTCAAACGAGCAATTACCGGCCCACAGTAATCGGTTTCAAACTGGTGTGGTGACCCCGCCTTTTTGTTTTTTTTGTTCTTGTTTTTTGTCTGTGAAATGTTTGTGTCCTACGTGTTGTATAACTGAGTAATTACAGGCGAAGCCAAATAAATAAATAAATAGTACTTACTGATTTTTCGTCACCAAAGAGTTCGCTAAACCATCCTGTTTTCTGCGAATTCCAGTTCTTCTTTTCGATCTGGAAGAAAGGTAATTTGATTTGATGATAAACGCAAGTCCACATAAGATTTAGATTAACCATACACAACCACATGGCAATTCACCAACTCCTTCAATTTTAGTATATTAAAGAATAGCAAGAATATTCTTTACAGGCAAAAAGCGTTTTCCATATCAAAATGTAAACAAATAATGATTAGCAAATAAGGACTGATATCTCTGTAGACACACGTAAAACTACCTGAAGATTCTAATAATTTGATACAGGCAGAATCCGTAAAACACTTCCCACGCTACCCAATTCCCAGGAAAAACCTGTTCTATCATTCGCAAAATGTTTATTATGCGATGTGATGTGTAAAAAACTAGATAATTTACTACTTCGCACAAAAAACGGCACGATTATCTCGAAAACGAAGGGAAATGCAAAAGTCCGTCAAAGAACGTTACACTTGGAAGAGCACGTTACTAAAATATCGCCATATGAATGGCTACAGATCATCACGTGATATAACACAACACTTCTATCGTAGTTTACACTGAATAAAATCACTCAAAATCAGTTGAGCAATTCAATAAATCATTCAAAAAAGCTGATTGCAGTGTCATGTAAAAGAAATAAATAGTGTTTCCATCCGAGCAATACTAAGAATATTGTATGGTAGCAACTGCCACTTCACCTTATTTAACTACTGCACTCATCATTGGCACAATATATCGTTTTTAGTTATTTTCTAATACCACTGCATGTAGATTAAGTTTAACCCTTTGAAAAATATTACAATCCGGAAGAATAGTGATACTAGCAATGTAGCTAAAGGTACCAAAATGAATTTTGTAAAATGTACGATATGTGGAAAAATTGAGTTCAATAATACTGTAAGTTGCAGGTTTTCAGACCTGCAAAACCATGTATGAAAGTTCAAAGTTACTTCTTGTGAGTGAAAACAGTAAAGCCGTCAAACGATCGCTAGGTTTAGGATAAGTGCTCCTAAGTTACAATTGTAAGAGGACGTTATGCAAATATTGACCATGAGTTACGTTTATACTCAATTTGTAACTCAAATTAGATACAGGTGACAAACATCATTACTTTTCAAATTGTGGTAATAATAAGTTGGAAAATCTCGGAGAAATTTTTAAAAGAGTCGGGACATATTAATAGCCATTACTCACTACTATTATATACAATGCATGTTTGCATTTTCTAAATCCCTATAGTAACAGGGTGATGGAAATTAAATATGTCCAAATGTTGAACACTCATTATTAGAACAATATTATATTGTTTTTCGTTACTTGCTAATAAGACTATACATCTAGACTAAACCCATTGGTTTACTTTCGAGTAGGGAATACAAACGTAGATATTTAACCATTGCACCCATGAAGACTCATTATTAGAACAATAGAAATGTTTTAAGTCATTTGTCAGGAGACTACATATACACTAACATATAGTTACCTTTCGAGTAGGGAATACACACGTAGAAGAGTAATCAGAAGTGAAATTACAGAGGACTTTCATCGCATCCAAGGGGCTGCCTAAGTTAGGATCTATCCAGTAGTAGCCTGAAACACAAGCATCACATTAAAATCTAGAAGTACAGAGCAGACTTTTTTAAAACATAAGCCCTCTACCACAAAAACAGCTCTTTCATTGGCTACTGTGACTATACTTTTGTCCAAAGCAAATACCGAATCTTTTCAAACAAAAAACTCAATGACACAACACAGTATATATGCTGAACGACGCGTGCTGCAGCAACCGTTAATCGAAACAATCGTGGTTTTAAGATGGCCGGGTTACTTTGCAAAGAACATACTGCAGAGTATTTATAAACAAAATTGCCGTCTGTGAACCACACAAAAATGCAGAATGTCACGGATAAAGCAAAAACCGCATTTGCACGAATAGTTTTGCTCAACGCGAAAGAAATACAATATCTTCTATTAAACCTAGTTCTGATACATCGGGCTGACAGTAACTGTGCCGAATGTACGTAGACTGCTGTAAACTTTGACGGCGACCCATGCGCACGAAACGAAAGTACCGCGTTAAGTGCTTTACTTGAAGTCGTAAACATTCGTAACTGTGACACCCATTTTCAAAGCACTAATAGTTCGTAATATGAAGACCTATTAGGATTGTATGGTAAGATTCTACTTTAATTACCATCTGTTTTCTCTGGATGACAATCTTTGATGGCTCGGCAAGAGACAGCTGGAGTTTCTTGCGATCCATCAGCGCGCTCCATGCGATCTATATCATTGTCCAAGCGATACATCATTGTAACGAGACGCTCGTCCTGTGAACCAACAAGAAAAATCACTTACTTTGGAAGAAAACATATATTTAAAAAATCTCTACTTACAGTAGAAAAAATGTGCAGTAATTTAAACAACGCAATAAGCTACAAAATTGGGAAAGATACATAGACATTTGATCAAATTAAGAAAACCGATGAAAAGTTTCTGTTCGATTATTTACACTCCTCCCAACGTCCTCCCTAGCTTTGTCGATATTGTTTAGGTAAGCTAAAATCATCCTCCAAAAGACATTCCTAAGTTGTTAGTTTAAAAGTTCTAGGTATGAATATTTCTTCTCTACAAACATCACTCCGAGATTTCGACGAACCAGTGCGCATCGACTGGAGATAAGTTTGGCGGTGAAAATTATAGATGAAATGACATGCCTAGATACTTTTTCTTGGTACGAAACTGTTTTTGTTGCATGTTCTTTGACTCCATAATTACGCTTAGCAAACACTCTTGCGTAAAAATTTCTATATAAGTTGTGTAGAAACAATTTTCACCCAAAACCCATCCCCAGGCCCCAAGGAGCAATTTGTCGAATTGGTACATCTAAAGTACAGAAAAGCTAGAAACATTGATAAACTTACAAAATCGATACCAGATTCCTGAAAAAAAAAATTAAACAACGTTAAACCGATATATTTCGAAAGAAACACAAATTTTTCATTATAGAAGGCAATAACTTTACTCACTGCTGATGTCAGTTGGCTAGTGTAGTATCTGTATCGCGAAGGTCCAGGGCCGCTATTGTCCACAATGTTACCCTTGACTGCGTTTGGATCAGGATGCTAAAATCGAAGGAAAAATAAGGTAAAATTTAATAAAACCTCATAATTGTCTTCGGTTGAATCTGAAACATTTGATAAGTTCAACATTCTACATTAAAACAGTTCCAGCAGTCGTTTAGTGATGTTATCTTGTTTGTCCATTAATTCTCGAAAATGGTGATGCAAAATATTTATTATAGTATAACATTTATATTTTGGGCTAACTTAAAAGTGAAAGACACGAAAATTGTCGAAGAACATCTTTAACAATAGCTGCGTTCCATGTACTACACACGACTTGGTATATTCATACAGAAGCAGCGCACAAAAATCACCTTTCAGTTTTACTGTTAAAAATGAGTCGAGGAAGGAAGACGACTAGTTACAGTGCCAATAACACCTTAGGTTTTTTCAGCAATTGAAGTCTTTGGGTTGCATGAAGCATAAAGTCAAAAAGGTTACAGTTTAGTAGATGAGTTGAGAAATTTGCTTTGGAATTGGCACCATTTTTTGCACAACCAAGCAGAAGAAAATTGGGGTTAGTCGATGGTATGATATCACAAGGTGAATTTCTTTTTATCGATGTCCATATTTGCATAACTTTGCATAACAATATAATGCATAACTTTGTACCAGATGTAACAAAAACTTAGCTGCGATGCAATAAGGTGAATCTCGACAGTCTCCTGATAAGCTAGGCCGTGAGACAGACTCCGATTTTATAAGCTTATTTTTAACTAAGCGAACAGTTACACAAAATAGGAGTTTTTCACATATTTATGCTCCACTGGCAGTAAACGTTCAACTTATCCAAATAATTTAGGATGATTCTGGTATTTTAATTCAGCTCGCATGCAACTACTTACGGGTGGTAATCCGCCAGGTGGACCCTACAAGAAAGCAACATAGTACGTCAGTTATGATTTACAGGAAGACGATTCGAATAAAAACTTCCTTACCAATCCTTTTCGCAAAATTAACGTTACTATTTAGGAAACCACACAAAGTATATGACAAGCATGTGAGTCCATAAATCCTTGCATACATATGCAATGTTGAGCTATAGATCATGTGTATTTAAAGTTTGCTTGAGGGGTACGAAACGGCGCATTTTATAAAACAGTAAAACCAGCAAACGCGAAGTAGCAGTCAATCCAAAATGTAATGTAAATAAAATGCTCAATGAGCTTACCGGTGGGCCCATAACGCCAGGAGCACCCTAGGTACACATAGAAAAACAAATTAGAAATCGCATCGTGAGCAATGAAACAACATGCTTCACTAATATCAAAACATACAAAAAACAGAATATCAAGGTACTTACAATTGCACCAGGCATGCCCTGAAAATTATGAAGGGTAAAAATAGTAAGGTATCCATAAAGAGTACTTAGTTTTCCTATATTTAATATAATTAGTAATAAATACACTATGGACATTATATAAAT
>JAOBYK010403347.1:0-13537 GCA_025434845.1 Phenganax subtilis
TTAATATCGCAAAACATTTTAAAGGAAAGTTTAGCATATTGTGAAGGAAATTTGAGCTGAAAAAAGGAAATTCATGGTAAATTGAAGGATATTTTTAGTTCGTAAAGTGGAAACCCTGGCGTAGATGGTTGACCCGGAGAATCAAAAGAATTCTTCGCGTGGGTGTGAGTTTTGGTTAAGCTTTCAGTCAACAATTTTGCCAAAGAGATAATAAACGTTTATTTTAAGCTTATGTCGTGATATTTCAACATGGTGGTTTTAGCAAGACGTTTGTATTCTGTTACTCTTTTGTTTTTTCTTTGGGGTGCCTTTCAACAAACAAGAGGTGATCCTGTATTTGGTTTATGCGAGTTTAGGGATGTAATTAGAGATACAAATGGTTCATTGGCTCCCAGCAAAGGCCAGGATTGCACAACGATTATCCTAGCGCCAAAAGGCTGGCGTATAAAATTAACCATCTATTATTTACAAATGAGAGATGCTACAATTTTTATTCATGATGGTGGTACCAGAGTGGACACTTTGAGGTTTAAGAGGGATGCTGGTCTTGTATTTCCAGGGCCTCAAACCTTTTATACGTCCTCAAGTGCATTGTTCATCCACACAGATAGAATTCAGGCAGACGACAACCAGTTTAATGCTACATTTGAAATGTTTCCCCAGCCTGCCACAGAATGTGCCTGTCCATCAACTTTTAATGCTAGCATCATTTGCTCCTTGCCTCCTGAAGATGACACTGGTCATTTCCACTTTGGCACAAGTGGTTTTACACGAAAATGTACAGCGAGGTGTGATGATGGACTTCAAATGATAACGACTACAGAGCTTTCTGCATCTAGTGAAGATATTTCATGTCATTCAGACAACTGGAGAGCAGATCCGAATAGTAATTTTAATTTGTTTGACAAGAATTTGATTACATGTAGTGCAGTCTATCCAGTTACTCAAGTACTTTCTGTGTATACTTTTACTTATGCTGGGATTCCCTGTGGAAAGGTCAATAGGACTTTGATTCAAAATAAAGTACATGAGTTTTTACTGAGTGCTACAACAGCATCGTATGTTGGAGAATGTTACAAAAATGAGTCGAAAAACTGCACCGTCACACCAGTTCTTGCATCTTGTTCAACGCCAAGCAATACAAACAACTCCCTGGTCGAGTTAAATGTTCAAGACAACATCAAAATGAGCAAGAACTTGACGGAAACCAGGCAGAAATATGAATTGTTGTTTGCCGATGTTTCCTCTAATCTTGAGAAAAACATCAAAGAATTCATCACAAATGGTTTTGATATTGATGGCACCAAAGCTTCAGATTTTAAACGCCCTACAAGGAGCCCTGCTGCTGATACAGCATGCCCTGACAACCAAGTGCGAACTGGAGAAAGTTTAAATATTTTCCCACGCAAGTCTTGTATGACATGTCCTCTGCATTTCTCTAAAAGCGTTACAATTCAAGCTACGCCTTTTTTTTACTCACGGACATCTGCATGTCGAAAATGTTTCTTGAGGGAACGTAGATTGCTCAATGAAACCATGTGTGTTCAAGGTGCCAAAATTTATCCTGAACGTTCAAATTATGCAGATTGTCAGCATGTGTGTACCGAAGGAAAGTATTTTAACAAAGACTCTGGTCTTTGCGAATGGTGTGATTATGGTCAATACCAGGATTCCAAGACAGATTTAGACCCAGTTTGCAAGAGCTGCCCTATTGGAAACACTACAACCTTTGTTGGAGCTAGAAGTGTAGCTGACTGTATGGACATTTGCAGTAAAGGACAATATGCTCAGCATCCTTCATGTGTCGATTGTGCTGTTGGCTACTACATGCCCTACATTGGGAATAGATTCCGAAGATGTTTCCAGTGTTCTGCCAATAAAACAACATTAAGCATTGCCAGTGTGAACGAAACTGATTGTGTTGATAAGTGTGCTGAAGGAGAGTATTTTAATATCACTCAAGGTATTTGTGTGTTGTGCCCTTACAACATGTTCCAAGATGAAGTCAAAGCCAGCAATACAAGAAGTTGCAAAGCATGTCCCAAACACAGTGTTACTCTATTCCCAGGCTCAACAAGTTCCTCTGCTTGTCTTGGACCATGTTCCCTTGGAGAATACCTAGATAATAGGACACGCAGTTGTGAACAATGTCCATCAGACATGTATAATGATGAAGAAAACACCACAAGTTTTATGTGCAAACCATGTCCCAAACATAAGATTACGGAGAGAAAAGGATCGAATGATGTTTCTCAATGCATTTATACATGTAGCCCAGGTGAATTTTTCAATGTGAGCAGTGAAGTTTGTGAGAAATGTGCAATGAACACTTTTCAAAACGAGAAAGGACAAGACTCTTGCAAGGCTTGTACTGGCAATATGTTTACACTCAAGACTGGTTCAACAACATGCATCTCACCCTGTGACTATGGCCAATTTCTTGACAAAGTTGCAGAAATTTGTCAGGATTGTGATAAGGGTTATTTCCAAAACGAAACAGCTCACGTATTGAGCATGTGTCGACCTTGTTCACTGGATTTCTATGCAGATAAAAAAGGAAGCCAAAACTGTACTGCTTGTCCTGAGCAGGGAATAACTGTAGTGACTGCAGCTACAGTCTTGTCTGATTGTATTGAAAGATGTCAACCTGGCTATCGTTTGAATAAAGCGTTAAAGGTCTGCGAGAAATGTGCAAAAGGATTTTACCAAGATCAGAAAAATTACAGATACGAGTCTTGTACAAAATGTCCAAGTGCTAATCTCACTACTCTTGAATCTGGTGCACGTTCTCATGAACAATGTGTTGGTTACTGTGCTTCATCACCTTGCCTTAACGGAGCTCGATGTACAAACATTGACAATGATTTCAATTGCAGTTGTCCTTCTCATCTCACTGGGAAAAGATGCGAGATTGTCATTGACAAGAAGAGTGCGAATCAAATGGACATTTCAATCAGATTTCCTGACCAAATCTGGAACAACAATCTCAGTGATCCAACTAGCAATGATTTTATGAAACTTGCTACAGAAATAGAGAATGCTGTTCGAGAAGTATTTAAAAGCGATTCTACTTTCCGTACTGTTAGAGTAAAGAACTTCAAACAAGGCAGTGTTATAAGTGATTTAGAGTTTCAATATGTGGCTGGTGTAGAATTTGGTAACCCATTGGATACTTTGAACGCTGCTACTACTGATGGAAAACTTGGTAATCTCACGATAGATGACTCGTCTTTAAAGATTGTTCATTACACTTGCGGAACACCACTTGGTATGGAAAATGGCCGTATCCCTGACAGTGCTCTTAGTTCTGCTAATCCTGCTAACGAACATCCATTCACAAATGCCCGCCTGAATCATAATGGTCCGGGTTGGACGCCTCAAGTAACTTCGCTTGATAATGATAAAGTGTATCTGCAAGTTGACTTTGGAGAAGTTGTGGAGTTAAGTGGCATCGCAACGCAAGGATCATCGTATGATGGTGGTCAGTTCTTGGTGGCTTATCGGTTCGACTACAGCATTGATGGTAATATTTGGCAACATTACAAAGAAGATCCTGCTAGTGACTTCAAGGTAAGCATCTTCTCAGTTCCGAGATGTTACGATTGCGATTGATATTTTCAGTTTGACTTTCCAAAAGATCTTACCCATTGTAGTTCTTTGCATGGAACGTTACTTTCCTTGTGTTATTTCTTTAGGTTCTTTCGGGAAACGACAGAAATTCTAAGATTGATGATATAGCACGCACTAATTTGACGTATCCAGTGCGGACAAGATATGTTCGGCTCATAAGATACGGTAGTTATGGCTTTATCAGTTATCGCTGCGAGTTTTATGGTTGTCCTATACCAAAGAACGGGGTATTACCTACCCTCATACCGCCTCGTACTGAGGGATCAACAGCAGCGTCCACAGGTGGGTTTTATGGATGTATTAATATAACAAGAGCTTGTTAAGTTTCTAAACTATGTATCTACAGGGCCGCCCAGAGGCAGAAGGAGAGGCAATGGGAGCAATTTGCCTTGGGCCCCAGGCTTGTGGGGGCCCCCAATTTACTATAGAAACTTATTTACATGGGCTTTTTGTGGGAAGGATTGGGGTTCCCAAAGAGAATTTTGCCCTGGGCCCCCAAAATTGTCCGGGTTGCCCTGTGTATCTCTTAACTGTACATGTTGAAGATGTTGGACCAGCACATCACAGCTCGTTATAGCATCTTCCACGTTTCCATCCCATGCATCTCTTCATTGACAACGATGTGCATTTGGTACTTTAGGCTCGCTTTCCTCCACTGAACTCATTATTAACAGTTCACCTACACTGGCCAGTATCTCAACCGTTGCAGGTTCACCTGGTAGTGGATCCGATGACGATGACAGCAATATTGGTTTAATACTTGGCGTCGTATTTGGTATTCTGGCGGTGGTGATTATAATTGGCCTGGCAATATGGTACTTTAATCGAAACAAGAGATCTCGTTCGTTCGGCCACGAAGCTGTCCCTATGAAATGATTTTTTCCCATTAATGTTTGAGTATATTTTCAGCATGTGGTCGTTTTTAATTTGAGTTTAATTTAGTATGTAGTTCTTGTATCCTGCACGACCGGTAAATTTATTTAAGTATATTATAAGATTGCTCACAGTGCTTGTGAAGTAATCCCGTAGAGTTGTATAAGTTGCACGTTCAATGAATGTTATGAACTATAGATGGGTAGTTGGCCTTAAACCGTGTACCATAATCCGTGAATGGACTTCATTCCCGTAGGTATTAGGTTATGTTCAGCATACCTGTGTTTCAGCTGTTGGTAGATAGGTTGGGTATAAAAATCTTAAAAGCATAAAAATGTAATCACTCGAATAAACGGAGGTTAGTACGCACTCTGGTCTAAAGTGTTCTTTTGCTGAAGTTTTTTGCGTCGAATATATAGTCAATGTTTTATGTAGAATTATTTCTGTATTGTTTCTTGTATACTCTACAATTCCATTTGTTTTACAACAAATCATACATTCATTATAACACACCTCAAAAAAATCTTGTTTCTAACAGTACACTATAATTTACATTTTATACAGTACTAATATACCCCGAACCATTGTGCATAAATAAATGTTAGAAATATACGGTGCTGTCTGCTCAAAATACATTGTGATGAGCTGTTACAATATTTACAATTCAATCATCAATTATGATCACTTCACACTTTTCATCGCTACCCGAACATTTACTACTGTTCGTTTCAGTTGAGGTTCCTTCTGCTTCTTGCATATGATTCATACTGTTTTTATTGCTGCCAGGTTTCGTTGATAACGCGCTAAGAGTTTTCTCTCGAAATACTTGCATATGGTGTAGATCAATTTTCGCTTTGTTCCTCACATGTTCATCCTGCTCACTCGCTGTCGAAGGCTGTGTTGGTGTTGAAGGCCCTGTCGAACACTGCGTGGATGTCAAAGACTCTTTCGAAGTGGTTGGTGCCTCTACATTGTTCACAACATTGTTCACAGTTCTGTTGCAAGTTTTCCAAGATTCTGGTAACTTCAATTTTTTGTGTTTTAAAGCTACCGCAATTTGCTCCAAGCAGTTCACAGTAGATTTCGTTACTTCTACTTCGAGCTCTGTATTCGCCTTTCGTTTTCTATGATTCGACGCGCTCACTTCTTTTTCTGAAGATAAGAAACTCGGGTAACTGGAACACGCTTTAAAATATGACTTTTCTGTTTCAGCTTTGCAGATTGAAGAAGAAAGATATGAGGTTGCCGAGCTTGTATCTTTACTCAAAACATTTGGTGATTCTTTGGACATTACACACTCTGACTGGGGCATTGTTAGTGATGGTGAAGTCTCTGATTCATCTGAGATATTGCTGTTGTCACCCACTGTAGAAACTTCATTCGAAGGAGTGATAACACGTGATTCTTTACATAACGTACGAAGCCTTGACATGTCAGCATCTTCACTTGACAAATGAGATTTGAAATGGGTGCCTAGTGTTAATGTCACATTATCTTCGTCTGACGTCGTTGATAACAACTTCTTATTAGCACTAGATACAAATTCATCATCATCAATTATGAGGCAGTCGATAGATTTATCTATCTTTGGTCTCTTGTCATAAACATGGTTGCTAGTAGAAGGTACGTCTGTTTGTCTTGAGGTAACCGGGTCCATAATGATTTCACATTCATTATCAGTGTTTGTTTGTGTTTCTAAACCAGAATGACTGTTAGTCTTGTTAAGCTGGGTGGAGGAGTCAGTAATGATAATTTCACATTCTCTGCTGCTTGAAGCATTGAGGTTTTGATTGGTGGATGGCACTGTGCTAGTCTGGTTATCTGGTAGTGTTTCTGCATCAGTCTTGCTAGTGCCAGGAGACTTCATTGGAAACACAGGAGATTGTGGACAGTTCGTGTCTGATCGTTCAAACTGTGGAAGTTGTAATGAGGGTAGATCAGTGTTCTGGGGCACATTTTCATCCTCTGTCCTCGAGAGCTCCTGTTCATACTCAGATGCACTAGAATCACTACTGGTATCCCTATCTATTATCTCTCTTGAAGATAAATCTTTGATTCTCTTTTTTGATTTACTTTTTCCACGATCTTGATGCCTTTTTTCCTGTTCATCATCAGATGTACACAATTCACTGCTACTATCTTCAGTTCGTTCTGCTTCTCTGGATGAGTTCACCATTGACGACCACGTTTCTCCTGTCTTCCTCTCTTTGTCATCAATTTCATGTCGCTCAAGGTGTGTGTACTTGGCATATACATATTTCAAATTGCGCTTAGAAATTCTACGATTTCTCTTGAGCTGTCTTGCGAGTTCTTCACTTGCTAACGCTGGGTCTTCTTTTGCTTTGAAATCATCTAAAAGATGTGAACCAAAATTGAAAAACAGATCCTTCTCTCGTCTTTTTTGAAGCTTGTTCCCAACATCCACAAAGATATCTTGAATAATCCCATTCATAACTTTCGAAGACATTCTGAGATCATGCCTTTGGTTTGTCTTCAACACAACATCTCGTATATCAAAGAAATCTGGGAAAGAGCCCGGTCTTTCCTTCAAAAACTTGGTTATAGCATTATCAATCATGGAGTATCCAGTTGAACTTACTCGAACAGGTTTTTCCACAACACGTCCTGTGTTAGGTGGCCGTCCTTGAATCTTGCATAATTTAGTCCAGGTCTTTTCAAATTTCTTTTTCAAGCGATTCTCCTGAATGTACGAACTATCGCACATATCCATCTCCTCAAGAGTTAGCTCAGCTCGATCCAATATCTTGATCTGGTTACTTAATTCTTTCAATCGCTGTCGTAGTCTGGATGCTAGTTTTTTTCTTTGCTTTTCAGAAAGGTTTTTAGTTGATATTTTTCCTTTGAGTCTGTCAAAGTTTGTATCATCATATACAGCAGAAGTAGAAGGCCCATCTTCACTAACTTTTGGTGCTTTTTTACAAAATGCATTACTTTCAAAGTCATCATTATCCGATATTGTAGTTATCTCAGGAAACTCTTTAACTTGATCACTTGATTGCTTCACGGTATGTTCAAATTTCCGCGCGTCATCTACGTCATTGTCGACAACAGCTTGTCCTGCAACTGAATTCAGTTCATTCTCTGTTGCGTTTTTCGGGTTCAGTGCTTTACAAATGAGATCGAGGTACATAACGGCGTTAGTTTCTTTGACCTCTTTGCTATAACGTTCCAACATGTCGAATAATTCATTCAGTCCCATCAATTTTCCTTTTTTAATTTCCGTGAATATTTGACGTGCGTTTTTAATGTTTTCCTTGTTTACATGTGGACGACAGGCCAAAATAAAGCGATTAAACGCAAAGTTTAGCTCCTCGTAGCTTTTCCCCGACTCCTCTTCATCACTGGACAATGTGATAACATCAAACCTGCGTTGATTTTGCGATGTTTTATCCGTTTGAATATTCTCACCTGCCGCCATTTTTCTATGTTTGGAAATAAAACCACAAGAACATCGCGTCTTCCATATATGGTATAATTTATGCGCATAATGTTGTGACGTTGCGGTCTAATTATTCTAATTTTTCCAAATATGGTCATCAGTTCCTTATATAGACTGAATGCTGAGTTAATTTATGTGAGCTAAATATAGAACAACGTCATGCATTTTAAACGTATAGTGCCTCAAAATTACGCCGTAATGTTGCAGTGGTTGTAGTGATATCAAAATATTTCATAATTTTGGTTTTATGACAACGGAAACAAAAAATTATAGCCATTTTCAGAGTCAAAGTCAGACTGGGGTGGTCAGAGGATGACTTGCTATAAATATAAATTATTCATCTTCGCGAAAACGAGGCTTCATAAATTGCTAATGTTGCTAATTTATTCAGAAAATCGGAAAGATACGTATTGTACTCGTGAATTCGGCTTTTTCCGATCGTCTTTCAGTGTATGAGATTCACAAAGTGACGTTTCCATAGAGCAAGATGGCGGCTTTTTGAAAACCTGCTGTGAAAAATGAAAAGAACGAAATTTCTCTTGTATCTATGAAGCAATGGCCACTACTAAAGCACGTTTACAAGAGGACAACGTCCTTAAACTAGTGCTAGAGTTTCTCAGCGCTAGAAATTACCATAAATCCGCTAGAACACTTGAAAAAGAAGCAGGAGTGACGACTAATCCTTACTCTGAAAATATCAATTTCTTTCGTGAGCTTGTTCTTGATGGGGATTGGCCAGCTGTTAGAGAATTTGGTGAGCCGTTAGCAGACATCCCTAGCTTTGAGTATTGTAGATTTAATTTCCTAATAGCCAAGCAAGAATACTTGGAAATGTTGTTTGAAAAATGCGATGTGAATAATGAACGATCACTGCGTGATGGATTACTAGTGTGCCTGCAAAACTTAGAAAAGTATAGTAAGTTCAAGGAAGAATACAATAAACTATATTGGTATTTATCTGTTCCCTCTCTACACTCAGAACCTGAGTTTGGTAACTGGAGTATTGACTCATCTAGAATGCTCCTTTTTGAAGAAATGTTGCAACTTTTGAAACAATTTATTCCTATTCATGATCAGCATCCGGCTATTGTGTGCGAAGATAGGTTATTGAGCTTGCTATTTAATGGTCTTCTCTATGAAAATTGCATCGAGTTTTGCCAAAAGCAAGCTTTGGGGAAAACTGCTGTTTCAGATTACTCACTAACAAATATAAGTATTGATGTATTTCGGAAACAATCGCTCAAAAGTTCGGGAAACTTTTACTCTTGGTTACATAGTCTTCCACAAGAAGACTTTGCTGTTCAATTTGAACCACTCAATTTTGACCTAAAACTTGAAAAACGAAAGAAAACTCAAGTTGACCATGACGTTAAAAATAATTCTCTTAGCCAAAGTTTGACAATTGATTTAAAATCACCGGCAAAGGCTTTCATGCAGAACGGTCGTACTGATCATAGAAAAAGATTTTCAGATTTTCCACAAACTGATCGAAATGATTTTAGCATGAGAGATGTGTCACAGTCGTTTGCGGAGTTTGAATTCGATGGAAAAATTTCTGGTGGTCCTCACCGAAATTTCAGCTCAAACACTAAAGAAGTTTTTTTAAGAAATGGTGAAGTCAGTTCAGCAGAACCTGTGAGTTATGCTTCCAATATTTCTCCTAAACCTTTGTCGTCACCAAGAAGGGTCCGGCGCGATCACCAAGATCTAGTCTTGCAACAGCTTGAAGAACACAAGCAACGACAAAGAGAATTGTACGAACAGCTAGCTGAAACAGCTAGTTTAGCAGGTGGAAGAATCAGAGATACTGTTGCAAACAATGTTACAACTGATGAGTCTAATAAAAGTTTGGAAGCAGTTAGAAAGAGCATTCAAAACTTGAAATTATTAACAGAAAACTTTGACCATCGGAAAATTTCTCAAGCGCATGTTGAGGATGATGTTGTCCGAGACAATGAACATGCTAAGAAGGTAGTTTCATCTCCGCAAAATTCTGATCCTGAGCCATCGAGTGCTCCTTACAAAGTGGTAACTAAGAAGAGCTCATCGTCAACACCAGGATCAGCCAGTCTTCCAAAAACTCCGGTGAATACCTGTTTACCTCCTGGCCTTGTGAAGTTGACTGATGGTTCTGGAGCTTTCAATACAAGGTACAAAGAAAACAGTTTTAAGATCGAAACGAATGCTTTTTGGGTGCTTTTTAAATATGTCATCGTTTAGAACTTCTGTAGTTAAGTGTTGATAAGCTAATCCAAACTAAGTTTAGCCATCTTCATCATTATTGTACAATAACGAGTTGTTTTTGTTGCAGTACACCAAAGGCTGCGCGCCAATCATTCACTACACCACTTCCAGCTTCACCAGTAACGTTGGAACGAGAACATATTAGAAAAGATCATTTGGTTTCACAATCTCAACAAGGAAATGTTGTACCAGAGGAGAGAGATAGAAGAATGGTTTACAATGGACAGACACCGAAAGCGGCTGGTTCTAAACATCCTCCTGTGCGAAGGTCTTTAGTGAACACAGTTTTCCAGAATGATGGCAACTCTCCACCTGGGGACAATTCAAATCACATTCTTGATGCTATTGACAACATTACTTCGAAGCAGACTCGTTCGAAATTTGATGCTGCAACTGTGGTTGACAAGAAGAAAGAAGTACCAAGTGACATTGAGCAATCAGTGGCTGCTTTTACGGCGAAGAATGAGCCTGTGATTGCGAGGGTTAACGGAGGAAACATTGATGAAAATATGGATACAACAGCAGAAACCAAAGACTTTAAGTTGCAAAATTCTTTCGCCCCCCAAAAAGTTACAGTTTCTGATAATTGTTCCAAGTCAAGACCAACAAAGCCACGAGTTCAGCAAACAAAAGAAACTGAAAACGCGGAGTCTACGAATGATTCTACTCTGAAGAATACTGATCGTAAAGACGCAAGATTTCAAGATGTGTATTCTCTCACAGACGTTTTAAACCCGAACAATCCTCGACTCACAACAACTCCAACAAACTGTACGAAAAACTCTCCGTCTTCATTAGCAAACCCTCTTAGCAATAGTGAAGCAATGCTCCAAACTTCGTTAAGGTTTCGAAAGTCAGCCATGCTATCTGATATTCAAGCTATACGTGCCGTCGTATTTCATCCCAATGGAGACTATTTTGCAGTTGGTACGAATTCTAAAGCCTTGAAAATCTGTCGAATGAGACAAAAAGATGAAAATGACCGATGTGAGAGGTTTGTACAGTAAACCATTCCTATACTTGGTACTGGTTAGTTGTATCAGTGTTAACCTGTTCTTTTTATAGATATCCAGTTACAGTCAGCTCTTATTCATCCAGTGTTACTACAGGAGGAATCTACACCACATTTGATTTTGTTTTTATTTAGGGACGATCAAGATATTCCGCTACTGGAAGTTGTATGTGAAAAATCTTCTATCCACAAAGGATCTGTGTATTGCGTTGCGTTCAATGACAATGGCAAGGTTATTGCAACTGGCTCAAATGACAAAACGATCAAAGTTTTACGCTTCAACGAAGGTAATCATGTCAGCCTGGAGGATGGAATAGAGTTGGCAATCCATAGCGCAACTGTGAGAGATCTGACTTTTGTCAACGCGGGCAGCCACCCTGTTTTAGCATCGGGCGGTGCAGGTAAGATACACCCTCTCGTTGTCAACTTAAAGCCTCGCATGGACGAATTATTGTGGCAGGTCTGAGCGCGCGAACTCGACAATAATGTTTTCAAGAAATTAATCGTCTTCCTGTGTTTATGTTAGGAGGTGGTCTTATTCATTTATCTGACTGTGAGACTGGGCAGACAGTTCAATCACTCCAAGGGCATGCTGGTAATGTAATGGCAGTCTATGCGAGCGATCAGGCTCATTTACTGTGCTCTGGGTCAGCAGACAAAACTGTGAGGGTCTGGGATCTAAGGATGACGAAATGTATCAACGTCGTTACGACCAGTAGCTGTGTGACGTCAGTATGTTTCAACTTTAGCACGACACATTCGCTGCTGTTAGCTTCAGGTTGGGCGAATCTAAGTTTATTTTTACTGGATAGTTCTATCAGTTCTAAACTGTTCTTCCTAGAGATTCAGTAGGAATCAAGGGCTACTACAGGACGAAACCTGAACTAGATAAAACCTACCATCATCTCCTAAATTTTATTTTGTCTAAACAGCGGATGACAGTGGACAATGTCTTGTATACGACATAGGAGCGAGGAAGTCTATTACTTCATTTAACCCCCATACAATGGATTGCAGATCTATAAGATTTTCCCCAGACTCCCAGTACATCCTCACTGGCTCGTATGACGCATGCGTAGCAATCACTGCTGTACAGTACGACAGAAACTGCGTGTCGGACTCGCGCGTGGTAGCGAGGCACAAAGATAAAATCATACAATGTCGTTGGCATCCAAGTGAGTACATTTTTCTTAGCTCGAGTGCTGATAGAACTGTTGTTCTTTGGGAGAACACTTTGTGAGATTCTTGGAAAACTTTTTGGCTATCAAAACATATCAGCCATTTGAAATATATAAATTTTGTGTATATCTTCTTGTTACATATTTATACAGTGTCAAACTTATATACAATTTAATATATTTCATCCTTAACCATAAATAACTATAATATAGCTATGTAGTGTTCATGTTATTTGGGCATTTGACAAAATGACATTCGTTATTATCTCTTTGAGAAGCAAGGCAGAATAGTGAGTTCTAATTGATCCACTTGCTCTAGAAGATTCTTTGCGAATTCTACACTTTCTTCTGTCAAATTCAAATTATTTATCTCCAATATCTCATCACCCACATGCATATTTAAAAACTTCTCAGTTTTCTGGTCAATAAGTTTGCTGATGAATATACCTCGCTTGTCCTTTTCCTTTCTTTCTTCAATGTGAAAACCAAACGTCGCGTTGTTTGGTCTACGAAGTTCAACAACGTAAGCAGTCTCTACAATTTCATGACGTCTCACCACTTTGCCTAGCGCAAGGCATGCTGTCGGTGAACTTATAAGTTTCTGGGAAATTTTCTTAGAACTTCTGGCGAATAATTTTTCTCTAAATTTTCGTTTTTTCGTGTAACTTTTTTGTGGACTGTCATTCACTTTATAGAAGCCAGATTTTCTACCATGCTTGTGCTTTTTAGAGACCGCAAAAGGGTCCACTGGTATTGCTTCACCGTACAGTAATTCTTGATTCTCTGTGAAGGTGTCTTCGTTGCCAGTTACGTTTGGCATGCTGCGCCATTTTGTAGCGTTTGCTTTACAATTTGAATGGTGCTTAGTTGTAAGTTGTTGTAAAGTGATTGGTTTAAGTTTAAGTGTGTCGTAGTCTACGTCCTTTGGCTCTCCTGTATATAACCAATATAAAACAGATAGAAAGAGTGAATTCCTTGTCAAATCCGTGTGCGAGATAGTTGTTTTTAAGATGGTTTATTCAAGAACAAGACATCTGCTGTCAATGTCTGCGAAAAATTCGGAACCGTGACTTACCAGCGTATTTATCGATGTATTCATGGTGATCTTGATTGCTGTCAAGCTTCTCAGAAATTCTCCGC
>JAOBYK010403458.1:0-15523 GCA_025434845.1 Phenganax subtilis
TTTGATAAAACCAAATAAATCTGGAAAAATCACCAGTTTTTGTGTTAAATAATAAATTCACAAACGGCGCCTCATATTGGACTATCAGTGTATTCTGGTTGGCTACGAGCTGTTTGTTTTGAGTGTATATATTGTTTAACATAACTGGGTTTGTTTTGTGTTTTTAGTAAAACGGCAGTGTTAGAGTTGCTCGAAGTTGATCAGTATATGTGGGGCATCTTAACCTCGGTGTCGAAGTATGTTTTTACACTATTACTTTGGTCAATAGTTTAGGGTAGTCTGCACCTCAGTCACATTAAGAAAAAGATTCTGTGTTCCTAAGATAAAACCTACATGAGAATTCTATGTGGTTACCACCCATAGTCAATAAAATAGAGGCTGAGACAATTTTTCTTGAATCTGATTGTCTGTTTCATAAGCAAACAATTGAGTACTTTTTGCGATAGGTTTCCTTCCGTCAAATACTAAATTTCCTTATCGTGAATCAATTCTCTAACCTTCTATTCTATTGACTATGCTATTATAATTATAGATCCGAAAGAAATCCAGGACAAATGTGAGTTATGCCTCCTTTGTACCCCTTATTCACTCAAAATACTCCTGTATTACCCATCGTGGTCCTATTTCATCCCAACTACCTTTCTTTTATGTCCCTAACGTGATGAAATCTTTTGCAGTAATAACACGGAGGAAATCACGATTGCACCAAACAGTCAATGGTTCCCAGTCCCTGTGAAAGTGGACGTGAAGGAAGAAGGTGCGTGTAGCCTGCTTTGCGCGCAGTTCTAGATAAGGGATAACTTTGCGCTTTGTCAAAGGGTTAGTTTTGGTAATAGAGTCCAGTTCCAATCCCCTAACATCTAGACTTTTAAGAAAATCAATCTAGAATACATTTTTACCTTGCAGGTCACCCCACTAAACGTCAAAAGACATGTGACAACGCACCGATACACAGCCCACCAATGAACAGAGGCCCTTACTCATCCTTACCCGCCCCAGTATCTATGTCTGGGCCGAGCAATCCAACAGACCCCAGTAAATCCAACCCAGCCACGCCTATGCTTGGCAGAAGTAACAGCTCAGGGAACATTAGTAATCAAGGTATGATCTGTAAGACTACGTGCGCAACGTTTCTCATCTGTGCACACCAGTCCGGTAAGCATTTCGATATGGTTTCGTTAGCGTTCACATTTGCTAAAATTGTAATGCAAGCGCTTACCAGAAGCTTTTAAAACATCAGTAGATCAACCAAGTTTAACCGCATTTGTTTTCCGAAATTATGTTTCAAACCGTCAAAATTTGGACGGAACCTGTAATCATACAATGCCAAAAAAACATGCTGTTTTCAAACAAATTGGCACGGGCATACAATGTAAACGCGACGGTCAATTGTGACTTCTTTGTGCCGTTTTCTAACCGTGCTGACGTAGTTTGAACGTAGTCTATGAGATAACTGGACCTCTAGCACGAATAGTGTAAAGTTAGTTTAGGGTTGCTTCTGTTGTACCATTAAATGACTAAGTGATTACTGTTACTGGATCTCTGGAAGAACAGTTTGGAGCACTGATACAGCTATCCAGTATAATTATAGTAAGCTTAGGCCTTCCCCCGTATAACATATTTTAATATACTTGTATCATTCTAGGAGACAAGCCAGCAATGAGTCCGGCAGCTCACATCGGCCAGGTTCCTACTCCTATTCCTATGGTTTCCAGTCCTCACACGCCACAACCCGTGATCTCTACAGCGAACACTACGACGACCAATCCTAACACGCCTGTCTCAACAGCAACCGCTGGTCCTAATACTCCTACGCCTGCAGTTGCAAGTCCAGCACCTTGTCTTGACACCAATCTGCCTGGGGAGTCTGGTAAGAAGTCAGATGATCTTCCTACAGAAACATTCCCGCTCATTGACCCTCCTCCTGATGCCACAGGGGACCCCACAGAAGAGGTGAGATATAGTATAAAGAGTAGTTGTGGTTTTATTTAGATAATCGTGAGGTGTAGCAAAGACGACGCGGCGTCAACGAGGACGTTAAAATGGCGTTGCGCATGCATACATGGGTATATCGCGCCCCTGACACGCGCATTTTCACGTCCTCGTTGACGTCGCGTCGTATTTGTTAAACCTCGCAAATTATAAGTACTTTGCCTTGAATCTCTGAAATCTCATAAATTCGATCTCTTAAACTCTTATACGTATTTGCAGGGATTGCCAGGAAATCTAGATCCCTCAGATTTCCTTCCGTATCTTGAAACGTCCGAACTGAGCGATGATCTCCTCTCAATGTTTGAATGACACTCACACGCGATATAAAATATCGTACGAATTCCTGGCGTGAGCTGCGCTTCCGTCAATTACGTTTCGTATGTAAAGCCGAAGCGGTAGCTTCTGCAAACGTTTATGTACCTATCCCTACGTGTATTAAATTGATGTCGATGTGCGGTAAATGCGTAATCTATATGTTATTGCGATCGTTCTGTCATCGTTTGTTTTCTTCGGTGACCTTCGCTCACTGTCGAGATACCCTCGTACAGTTTTCGGTTGCTCTCGTTCAGTCCTCGTGCTTGAAGGAAGCGCATGCTCAGGCCATATTTAGATGTAGTGTAAATAGTTTCCTTGACAACACGAGAGTTTCGCGTGACTACACGCGGGATAAAAAGGTAGTCTAGTTTTATTATAGGTTCGCGTTAAGTTATTGTAGCCCGTATTCTAGATATTTATCCTATTTTAATATATAGTATATATAAATATTGTAAGTGCCCGTCAAAATTAGAAAGCAATACATTAAACGTTATAATATAAGATGCTCTACCAATTTGAAATTTATTTGATATTGACTACCAAACTATGTTCAGATCATTTATTTTTTTGTGGATGTTGAGATTTACGGAGCTTTTGTACTCTTATTATTTCTGTATATATACATTATAGTTTATATTCTTTTACTCCTGATTAAAGCGCAATTTATTACAGTGACAGTACCGCAATGTTTTGTGGACAAATCTTTAATAAGTGCGCAGTACTTTTTCTGTTCGTAACTTGCGCTCTAATATCTTGGAGCTCATCGAGTATTTTGACGGGATTTAGGGATAAAATTATGTAGATTTTAAATGTTTACTTAAAAGTTTAGCATTTTACATAGTGTAGAAATAAATGTCTATAGTAGATGAGATAAAATGTTATTATTAAACAGCATAAATAAATATTCAAACACATTGTGTTTTGATATTACTCCAGCTAATCAGAGATCAGGTTTTCGTAAGTCACCAAAGTTCCACTAAACAATTACCAAAAATTGTAAAGTTTTCAATGAAATACCGTGAACCAATCAGAATGCAGGCTCTAGAAACAGCAGCCAATCAGAGGAGAGCAGAAAATCTCGCGTGCTCCTGGATTTTGAATTCATTTAAAGAACGTGAAGTCTGGGGGAAAATGGTCGCTCGCTGTTGTCAAAAACACATAATGCGCTTCTTTGTTGAGATATTTGGAGTCAAGTAAACATGAAAAGATGTCATACAAAAACTTACAAAGAAAGTGCAGGTATGTGTTCAAGTATTTATGCAAGTTATACACCATTGGCGTGGATATTTTGTTAGCGTTGCCTTCGCAAATTCGCGAACAAAATTTGTGACACTGACAAAGCCAAAGGACCTCGAAATTTTTTTGGTTGTCTAAATAAGACTAAGTATAGTGTATAGCAACTGCAGAGATGTTTTTATATGTCTCAGTGTACCTCTATTTTATCTTGCACTGAGGAAATTTCGTAAAACTTGACGTTTAACATAGGTCTTATCGTGTTTGTGTTTTTAAATTTTCGCGCTATGGAATATTTTAATACATAATTTTGACTATGTAAAGGCCAAATCATCGCAAAACTGTATTCCATGGTAGCAAATAAAACTATGGAAACTCTCGAATAACATACCACGTCAAAAACTACAATATATGTTCAATGAAACCCTCAACAAACATTAGAAACACTGTTTTACAAACTTCAAAGATGGCGGATGATCTTGGACGAGAAAGGAAAGACCAAAAAAGTTAATTTTTTATATCTCTTCCTCCAGGTTGAAGACCATTTAAAAGTCGCCAGAAAAAGTCTTCCACTTGGCAGTGAAAGGTACGATTTCATTTTGATTTTTGATATTCCAAGTATTGAAAACATTGAAAAAGTGTTTTAAAAGTAAGTAGAATTTAGAGGTATAGTTTTAAACATATTATATGACGCTGGTTTATTTGAAGAATATAGTTTTGTGCTGCTCGAGTAAATTCCCATTGAATTGCTATTTTACTGTTTCAAAGTGTTCTCGGTTTGAAAAATTACAAACGTTTACTAGCCTGTGACTGACAGTCGAAAATTTCATTATCAACCACAAAAAAATGTATCAAATACACATTGATATACTAAATTATCCACACAAATATTGAGTACATTATATAGTCACAGATAAATATCAAATAGCCAAGAAATGCGCGCGCACTATCGTTTCGGAGAACTCCTACAATTGTTACATTTTGTGGCGCATCAGAAAGTAACCAATCCTGCTGCGGCATAAGTATTATATACACGTTCCAAGCCATGAATATATGCAGCAGTACGTAGATTAAGGCCAAGGTTATAGCTGTCCGCCACTGAAGTAATTCGCTGTAAAGAAAAGTAGAGCATTGAACGATGAAATATGATTGAGATATATTAACGATGATTGTACATATTATGTGACTTTTGATAATCTATGCTATTGTAATGGTAATCTTTCGGTTTGCGTAGAATCAATTATCTTTGCCATCTCTACTCGCAAGCCGGGTATGCTGCTTTAATAATCTAATTCCTCCTGAAACTTTTGAGATAATTCTTCCTGCGGCAAACTCTCGATTGATTCCTTTCTGAAATCTCCGTACAGAGAACTCGAAAAAACTTCATCACATCTCCGTGAGCTGCTAGAGTTTCACCGATCTTTGAAATCGTTAGTCACTCGTCTAACGGAGTCTCTAAAGTGACTAGTAGAATTTAGCTAAACTCTGACTGTTCTTTTTTCAAGGTTTCACCCATCTGTACCTTTTCAACAGTCAGTCACTCGTCTACACTAGCCTCTGCCTATAAGCTTTCACTTTTCTGCAAGTTTTATCTGGCTTTGGCGCTGTTTTTTCTGTCTAAAATGACTGACGTTAATTTCTTGACTGTCGTGTCTCAAATCTTTCAATGATCATCATATACCTTTGAAAACGTTAGATACTCAACGCTATTGCTTAAAATGTGAGGCCTGCCGCCACATAGGATCCATATATTTTCTCAACTGAAACAATATAGGCAGCCGTACGCACATCCAGGCCTAGATTGTATTCATCCGCAACAGACATAATACGCTGTGGTAGAAAGTAAAATACTAAAATCACTTGGAAAAATAAAAGATGAACAACAGTATTCTTTGGAAAGATTGAAAATACAACCAGAGATGAAGGCAAAAGACGAATGGAAATAACTGGCATTTACAAAGGAATGGTTTATAAAAATTGAAGTGATTGTAATTCGTTTCCTTATGGCTTATTCAAGTGACTTACTCTAGCAGATCTTTCCATTGTATATTCTAAACCAGAATGCACAATATCTTTCTCTGATGCGCCCTAAAACACAACAATCACTCGTCATTCACGTTGCTATGATTATACATCTCGTTCGAGTGGTAGCCTCAATATGACCAGAAAAACAACTATTGGCCGCGGTATGCTCTACAAGAATGAGAATTATTGATGATTTCCTTCGTTTCAACAATTGTTCACCTCTTTCAAAACAACAAAGTAGCATTTCACAAAGAAGACTTACAGCTATTCGTTCAGTAAAAGCTTCTGTAGGATGTATGGGGATATCCTTATTAAGAGCTTGTCTTAAACTTTCCTCAACGCTACCTGGAATAGATGAATAAGGAAATTTATCCAAGTCATACAGAGAAACTCTTAAATACTGTTAAGTAAGATATTACCTAGCAAATGGTCATTACTCTCTTTCTCATATTTCCATGTCAACCTGCCATAACTGACATGATTCAAATTCTTCAACCACTCGAAATATGAAACAGTCACACCACCCGCATTCAAATAAAGATCCTTCAAAAAAGAGTACAACAAACACTGGGTTAGTTTTGGTATTGATACAGAAATGGTATCGCTGCTCTGAGATAAGAACATTGGATCAAAGCCATGAACTTGGATTACACTAACATTTAAAAGGTGGTGGATTTGGATTCCTGATTGCAGTCAATCAATATTTCATTTATTTACTTACTGGAATGACTAAAACATTCTTCTCTAAAAGTATTCTGTCCGCTGCCGGAGTCGTTGGTCCATTAGCGCCTTCAGCAATCACCTAAAGCATTGATTATAAGAAATTGAAGTTGGATTCATTAAACCATCAAGATTCAAGAGTCTCCTTCTGCTGTGATTACTTCATCCTTCACCTTTGCTTTGATGTTGTGTGCATTCTTAGAAGTGATTTGTTTCTCTCCAGCTGCAGGGATAAGAATATCGCATTCTGCTTCAAGAAGGTTATCTGTTGTCATCTAATTCAAGAAACACAAATATTTCTGAGAAGTTGAGTAGAATTTCCAAGAGATATTTCAAGACAAAATATGTACCTCCACTCCCGGAAAACCTAGAATTGTGCCATGTTGCTGAAAGAGAAATAGAAGAACTAGTAAGAGTCTACTTAAACATGGACAATCCGCCACTTGCACAATTACCAGTTTATAATCTTCAAGATCTTTGGGATCTATGCCATTTTCACTGAAGATGCTGCCATCTCGTTCAATCACTCCAATACACTTTGCCCCAAACCTGTGCAAGTATCTACATGAGTGCAGACCAACATTCCCAAAACCCTGGAAAAGAACATTTTTGTTCAGCTCACAGCAAAGTACATGCACAGCTGGTTTGTTCTGAAATACAAAAGCTTGAAACACACAAAAGGTTTCGTATATCTAACTTACTTGCACAATAAAAGTCTTGTCTCTTAGACCTGGCTCAACACCAATCAATTTGCAGTATTTTTCTATAAACAATTTATTCATGACAGTTTTCTAAGAAGACTGATAATGAAAGCTGGTACTCAATAACAAATAAAAGTGGTCAAGTAAAAGTTCACAAGCGAAGTGATAAAATATCATAAATATACCTGATTTAAGGAAATTATCAATACCATGATACACTCCCTGAAGGATAAAATTTAACATCAATAAGTTTCAAGAAAGCTTCTATAAAGATGACATCCATTTGATCTGCAGTCTACATATATAGAAACTAATGAGTATAGCTGTTCTTACTCTTCCTGTGGCTGAAATTCGTCCATGGATTCCCCCACGGCTTATTGGCTTTCCTGTCACGCACGCATACGCATTGATATCACCATGTCCTAATGTCATGTTGTATGTATCGACCATCCAAGCCATCTCTTTTTCTCCTGTCCCCATATCCGGAGCGGGAACATCTAAACCAGGACCAATGAAGCCTTTCTTGGCAAGTTCAACTGTAAACCTACGAGTTATCCTCTCTAGCTCACCATCCTTAAGAAAACACAAAACAAAAGACATTGGAACCTAACTACCAGAACCTTGCAACGCTTTGAGATTCACCCAGATTTTAAAACATTTTTTTTACACCTAAGTGATATTACTACATCGCTGACCCATCAACTGTGAACTAAGTTTCTCGGTCAAATGCCAGACTACGTTAATCATAAAAGTGTGATACCATAGAAACAAACTTACAGAATAATGATGAGGGTTGATTGCAATGCCTCCTTTGGCTCCACCAAATGGCACATCAACAACTGCACATTTGAATGTCATTAACGTGGCCAATGCTTGCACTTCATCGCTGTTTACGTCAGCGCTGTACCTGATGCCTCCTTTACATGGCACTCTATGATGGCTGTGTTGTGCTCTGTAAGCATGGATTACTTCTATTGAGCCGTTGTCCTTTCGCACAGGGAAATTCATAGCCAAGACTACATTGCATGGTTTCACAATATCCAATATGCCTTGATGAATATATTTATCACAAGTAAGCAAGGAGTAACTACTTCTCAATAAGAACGAGCCACATTTGAATAAATTACGCGTTGTTTGACCATATTAGGAAGTGAAGGAGGCGTGTCTGAGGAGGTGTACAAGCCTCATCAAAAAATGTAAACAAAAAAAGTTTTAAGTATTTTACGAGCTTTTCGCTGAAAAATAATTTCGATTTCTACCCATTTCTAGAGAAGATTTATTGAAATGCTATATAGAATACATTTCCTCACAAAATAGCAAATGTTTAAGGAAAATCGAAACAATAAAAGCCAGCATGATTCAAAAGATCTGCATACTTGCAGTTTCGCTTCTATCATTCAGAATCTTGTTATTACTCAGTAAGCTTTAGAAAACGAAAGTGATACTGCAGAATCCGTGAAATAGTACAAAACTCTAGCAATTCAAGGATAAATTCACCAGCTAAAATTGCTGTTTTGGGGGGTAAACTTTATATTAAATAATCCAGTTTACTGTTTGTGTTTCGATTTTTTTGTTTTCCTGTCGCAAAATAAAAGACAAAAGCATTTATAGACCAGTCGTTAAGAAACACTACAATTTCATACACGTTATTTGATAAATTTTGCACGTTTAATTTTTTAATTTTACTCAACTATTCGCGCAAAATAGGAAATTACATAAGCTACAGGAATTTGGAAAAAAAAGAAAATAGTTTATCTTTTTCACTATTATGTTTTGCTGATTAAGCAATAAAACTCATCACAGGCATTATCATGCAACAGTTCGTAATTGGTAGATAGATTCAAGAATGAAATCTGAAGTTTACACTAAAATTAGATCATGAAAATGACAACAACATGTCAACATTCAACAACAAAATATGTCACTCAAAAACTACCTTTCACAGCCTGTCTTTTCTGTTCAATAGGAATCGGCCTTTTCCCAGGGCCTTCTGATTTATTAGCCAACCTTTCTTCCACAAAATTCCTCGCACTTTCAATGAAATATTCTGTCATTTCATGAAAGTTAGGATCTTCTTGTTGGGCTATGTCAGTGCTAAGATTACGAGAAACTACAGCACGAGACAACGCAGCTCCCGCCTCAATCCATGGCTGATGTGCAGCCGATCGCAGGTGCAATAGCTTACTTAACATTACGACAGCCCTTTCGAATGGAAATCTCCGTAAAAATTCAGGTTTCTTGCGCTGAAAACGGCCAATCAACTACGCAAAGTCTGCTCAACCTACCTAAGTATTAAAGCGGTTAGCGGTTGTTCAGCACCGGAAGTACGTTTTGAAGAAAAAACCACAAACTTCCTGTTAAACGTCATCTCCGCTTCAGAGTGAAGCAATCACAGTTTTGATGTTTCCCTTGTAATGCAGGTAGATGAAATTGTTCGTCTACTGTCGTGAGATATTTAAAATAATGGGGTTTTTTTTTAAATCATAATAAAAACAGAAATATTTCACTTTAAATTCCAAAAACGTGTTCTTGGCCAGTGGTCACTATTGGATATATTTCATTTTATATCAAGCAAAATTGAGATACTTCATTTTATATCAATAAAAGCATTTTCTTTGTATTTGGAGACAGACGAAGGACACGCCCTGTTCCTAGTTACAGACATCAAAGGGAAATAAAATACGTAAACATATAGAATGACTTTATTTGAAAATTTACAAACATACACCTCTTGCTGCCAATAAATTCTCTTATATTGATTAGAGTGTAACAAATAATTAGTCGCATTATATACAATTTGACATTACATTACCTTACACTAATACAAGCTTGAAGATCTACTAAATATTCATACATGAAACATCGAACGCAGCTTTAGTTAATTTATGTACATCAACATATTTTGAATGCCTGTACTAAATAAATGTCTCTGATAAAATAAGTACTGATTAAATATATCAAGAAAGGTCAGGCAGTGCAGGCAAGGAACTTGTGTTGAGATCTAAGAAGTATGCGTGTCGTAGAGCCTTCTTACATGAGATTCGCTGACTTGGTTGATAAATGAAAAACTTTTCCAGTAGGTCCAAACCTTGAGCACATAATGTCGGTAAAATTTTCTTTAAACCACCATTGTCTGCTTTTGTCCACTTGGGAAAAATTGGTTTGTACTCAGGATACTTTGTCACACCAGGCCAAGTTTCATCTGTTGGTGTACCTAAAACCCTGAAATTACATTCATCAAGACATTAGCCATAGTCTGAAGAAAGTCAAGCATGATTAACACTGTTTTATAGAGTACTGAAAAAGCCACTGCATGAGTTCTCAGATTGTTGTTACCTAAAAATACGGAAAAGTTGATCAATTTCAGAATCTCCACCAAACAATGGTCGCTTAGTAACCATCTCAGCAAAGATACAACCAATGCTCCATTGGTCAACGGCTGTCGAGTATCGAGGTGAGCCAAGGAGAACCTCAGGAGGGCGATACCACAATGTCACAATCTAAACAAAAGACCTACATTTGTGACATGTTTTATTAGCGAAAATCAACAATGTTTATTCTGATGTACCTCATGGGTGTAAGCTCTAATTGGCAAGCCAAATGATCGAGCCAACCCAAAATCAGCAAGCTTTATTACTCCTTTGTCATCAATGAGTAAATTTTGTGGCTTGAGATCCCGGTGAAGCGTACGACGTGTGTGACAGAACAGCATGCCAGTCAGGATTTGATAAAGATAGCTCTGAAGAACAACATACTTATAAACCATGCTAACTGAAGTACAACATCAGGAACACATTGTTACCTTAACAAGCATTTTATCAAGATATCCAGCTGTTGTATCTAGATGCTTTTTTAAATCCATTTTAAGAAACTCAAAAACCAAATACAGCTTTTCTTCCTGATGGACAACATGCTGTAGACATACAATATTGGGATGTTGAAGTTCCTTTAGAACAGAGATCTCTCTCAAAGATGTACTCGGCATTCCTTCCTCTTCACATTCCAAGCGAATTTTCTTTAGAGCAACCAGCTCTTTGGTAATCAAATTTCGCGCTTTGTACACAATACCATATGTACCTAGGTAGAGTAGAGCAAGTTTTAGAGTAAGAATTTCATTGTTCTTGAACAGCAGAATTGTTGGCACTAACTTTCAATGACAAACCTTCGCCAATTTTTTCAATCTTCTCATAGTCTTTCATTGTGGCCATGACGAAATTGGACATGAATCTATCTAGGGGAAGGCGCCTAAAATATACAAGGCATTTTGAAACAACTCAAACAAGGAATGGGAGATTTTATATCACTTTATTTTGTTTTTTACTAGGCCACGTTCCAGAAAGTAATATACTTAAAATCTTTAAATTATACCCTCGGTTCGGGTAGCTTTAAATTTTAAACGATCAGGTTAAAAATTAAGCTAAATAGCTATAATGTTATCCCCACACTTAAATTTTGGCATCCATCTGAAATGGAAATAGCCCGCTCGAAACATACGCATTTTAACTGCCGTTTCTCAAGCCGCTCAAAGCTAAAATTCAATCTAAAGCGTCCTTAATGATCGAAGATGAGTATGGGCTTATAAAAAGTAAGGAAAAGTGCGCACTTACCTTACTTACCGAAAAGAAACTGTTGCGTTTTGAAATGAATTGATCAGCTTTCTTCCTCAAATTTTTCTTTCTGAAACGACAAGTTTCGAATGTCGCGCATGTTGGCTATCGACCAATCAGAAGTGAGTCTTAATTCATTTAAAACCAATCAAAATAGAGCAATTTAATTGCGCACGTGATGTTTTAAATGTCACCGGAGAAACAACGTCGTGAGTGATGATTGGTTAGTTTTTAGCCAATAGAAAAGAAGCTCAGCTTCTTGTTCTTTTTCTTTGAGAACAATATGGAGGCTGTTTATGGCTTATATTTTCATGTTCTTGAACTGCCACATATCAAGATCAAAAAGCCAGGATGGCTCAAAGCTCCCTCAGCAATGGTTGTCTTTGCTTTAGTACTTCTTTCCTATTTTTTGGTTACGGGAGGTAAGCAATTTAATATGAGTTATACGCAACTGAATTTGATACCTTTTTTGTAAACAATGTACGAGCACGTTGGTAGATAATTCACACTTTAAGTTAATGAATTTGCTATTGTAACATTTCAATGTACAAAGATCCTTGTTGTATATACTTGAAGAATTGTTATACCCATCATCAGTGTAATATTAAATACTTATAGTACGTTATGGAATTTGAATAAGTTGTTGATACACAGATTTGCTTAACTTCAGTACATTGAAATACTGAATAATTTGATAATTTCAGGTATTATTTATGATGTTATTGTGGAGCCACCAAGCATTGGCAGCACTACAGATGAACACGGCAACAGCAAACCTGTAAGAATGCTTGTTATGCAGATTCTGGAATTCATAGCAACAATCAACAATGGTCAAGTCAGGAAAAAACTAACGTCATTTTCTGTTAGGTTGCATTTATGCCATATCGAGTGAACGGGCAGTACATCATGGAGGGTCTTGCAGCTAGTTTCATGTTCTCTCTTGGCGGACTTGGTTTTATTGTCCTTGACAAATCCAACGCACCTGGATTGCCAAAACTCAGTCGTTTTTTATACCTTGCCCTTGGATTCATCTGTGTTCTTGTTGCTTTCTTTTGTTGCCGAGTTTTTATGAAAATGAAGCTACCGTAAGTGTATCATCATTTTAACAGTACAAAAGTAGTTGTTCAGCTGTGTTTTCTGCCTTTATGAAATTGTTTTATTTTCAAGATGTTTTCTTGTAGGGGTTATCTGTCAAGCTATTGAAGATATGAAGTTTGCCTGAAATTATTTTTAATAAAATTGTGAATGTTTTATTTTAAAGAGGAGCAACTGAGTGAAATTGTGGTAAAAAAAAATTGCACCATCAAATGTATTTACAACCATTAATTTTATCAAATTAAAGTTGGCCAAAACTTGGTACAAAATCATCTCTATGTACAATTGTCACAAATATTTAGAGCTTATGACCGTAGACTTTCCTCAACAAATTGTGTCTCTGGTTTGTGGGCAACTATAATTCATTCTTGACAATATCTCAGACATAATGATACTATCTCAGTCCAAGTGGTCAATCTTCTGATTTCTTTCATTCAAAGAGCCCATGACATTGCTAGTGCGCTTCAGCCCATCATTACAATCAGTATCTTCAATTTGAACTAAATCCTCATAACCAACTTTCTCGTTTCCTTTGCTTAAACAGTCAGAGTCATCATCTAGAGGGCTTGGTGAGTTGCATCTGCCAATCTCTGCTCCATGATAAATATATCGACATGGAGGTAGAAATATGCGAGAAACATCTAGAAACAAACAAGGTTCAATTTCATGCTTGTATAAGCCAACTAAATAGTACCCATTTTGGCAATTTATCTTGTACGAGAACAAAGCTTGCTTCATCTAACTCTAGCTATACCTTTAATCTCCTCATTTTGTTCAATTGAATATTTTTCATTTTCAATTGCTGCATCTTTCTCTGCACAACACTTATTGTTTGAAGGATCTGAAACAGCATCCTCATGAGAAGGGGACCCAGGTGGTGTTTGTAAGAAAGGTGCGAGGAATTCTTTTGAAACACTGGGTATTTGAAAACCTTGAGATACATCCTCCCAAGGTTCGCCGAGTTGTTTACACACATCAGCAATGATTGTGTCACAATCCCCCAACAGCTCGATGTCAAAGTTCATGTGAGACAAAGGTTCACGATTGACTAAAATTTGTGGCACGTTAGCAGGAATTTGATCTGAAAAATTGTAGAAAACAGTTTTAGACAAAAAATATTATAGTCTTAAGATTATGAAAAAAGTTTACTCACTTGGTATTAAATTGACAGGCCTCACTTTTAGTGATGAGCCCATGACTATTAATAAATCAACCTATAAAAAACATGTGATTTAAGACTTCGTAATCATTACAATAAAATAATGCAATATTTATATCTCACCTGATTTGTGTCCTGCTCAATACAATCATGAAAAGTTTGAGGCAAACTTTCACCAAAAAACACAATATCTAAAACGATTGATACGCATTAGTTTTAAAACTTAAAATTCAGTTTTTCTTAAGATGCAGATGTCAAGTGGACAGCTTAAAATATTACCTGGCTTCATAACAGACAATGGTTCATCAAAGACAGGACATCTTGGACACAAAGGAGTTTTCTATAAAGGTATAAAAACTGTACTCAATATTTTACTTTTAAAATACTGCAATCCACAACAAGGAGCTTTTACCTGATTCATGATATCATTTCGAATAACATCTGCTGTGACTTTGTATTTACATGTAATGCAAGAAGCAGTTGAAAACGAACCTAAAACATATTAAAGTATTATTTTCACTAATTCAACAATCCCAAAGTCGTTTGAGTTATTCAACTACCATGGCATTCTATGACTCTCGAAATTCCAGCCTCGCGTTCCAAAGTATCGATATTCTGTGTATAGTTTCGAAGAAGTTGACCATTCTTTTCCAACTGCCGAATAAATCTATGACTTAATGATGGTTTAAATTTACCAGGATAAATTTCCTAAACAAAACAAAACGACATTACATTGTGAAGCAGAAGCGCGAGTTGTTGACGGTTCGTTTTTCCATTATATAATTGGTTTGTTTTTTCTGCATGAAAAATATTTCAAAACCTTAGCAAATCTGAAGAAAGGTCTTGTGTTGTGCCGAAAATATTTGATGTCAAACATTGCTTGCGGGTCGGGCAAATCAGGGTATTCCTTGCTCAATCTTGCATAAATGCCATCTCTTGATCGAAAGTCTGGAATACCACAAGAAACAGATACCTACATGAAATAAAATTGCAGTGAAGTTTGAGCAGAATTACCAAAAGATGCCAAAAACAGCAAGATATTTCGAAAAAGAGCACTTTGTGAAATACGAACCCCAGCTCCAGTTAATACTAAAATATTTTTACAAGTTTTCAAAAGATGTAAGACTTGATCCAGTGTATTAACATCAGGCAACTTTTGCCGAGGTTTTGGGTCCATAAGTAATTCGAATATCAGCTTCCACATCATGAACAGATCCAAATCATCAGGCTAAAGAACAAGAGAAAACAAGTCGGAAATTGTCTGGCATTAGACAGAGTGAAATCTATCAACCTTGCTTTTAATCCAAGAAAAGAAAAAAAGAGATGTTTTTACAATCATTTGTCTTACCAAAACTACATCTGAGGGCAACATTTCTTTCAAAATGTGGTAGGGATCCGTACCAAGTTCAATATGCCTTTGTATCCAACTCATTGCATCTAATCATAAAAATCTTATCATTTCACACCCACTAAGTTACTATTTTTCTCACCTTATCCCCTTCACCCTGCCCCCATATTAGGCCCCACCCAACGCGGCTTGCGATCGTAAAGGCCTGGGAGTGAGGAAAAAACAGTGAAATGTATATAATCTGGAACGCTAACCATTGATTTCTATATAACTGGATTGCGCATCCGGCTGCAAAAGTGAAGCCAGCGAAAATGACGAATCATGACGA